>CM035409.1:160785279-160922779 GCA_020310875.1 Ceratopteris richardii
CACCTCCTTAAGGTTAACGGGACCCCAACTTCATAACCATATGAGTTTGGAGCTACCAATGTGCCTTAAGTGTTTAAGGCCTAATTTGGATGAGTAAATGATGTGGTGAGATCACAAATATGGTTCCTCTTGTGCATCATGAAAAGGATGTCAACATCCTTTGTAGGACATTGCACCTTGAGCAAAGTGCATATTTGGGTGATGAGAGAAAGAAATAGTGATGTATCTCAATTATGGGTCCATATTTCTCCAAGCAATCCATATATTTTTCCCTCTGACATCATGCAAAGTTGAAAACCTCATATAAGAGGGTGAAGAGATTGGGGATGGAGGAAAGTGGGAAAGATTTTGATAAGGAGGATGATATGAATATAAGCAAGGATGAGCCCTCCTTTGATACTCACACTTGCAAAAGGCTAGGGCTTAAGGAGGAAGATAACAAAGGTGAGGCAATTGAGGTAGGATCCCTTGAAACTATGCAAAAGAATTGAAGCAAGGATAGGGTTGAGACCTATATGGAGTAAATAGAACTGGATGGTTAATACATCACGTCGAGGTACATACTGAGAGAGCCATGAGGATATGGGATCCAAGGGTGAACGGGATGGATGTATAGTGGCCACAGTAGGCTGCTTCTTGCTTAACCAAGATATGCATGAGCCACCAAGCATGAAGCAAAAGCCACTAGTGGACACACGAGTGTCATAGCAACCAGCCCAACCAGAGTAAAAAAAAAGCATGTAAATATGGCCGTAGTGATCCCCCCTTGGGATAAAAAAACCCAAGTAGCTGGATACCACTCAAGTAGCGAAAGATGCGCTTAACTTCCTGCCAATGCTTGACACCTAAGAAATGCATATACCTGCTCATCAGTGAGACAAAAAACTGAATATATGGCTAAGTAATGCATAAGTAAATCAAGCATCCAACAGCCTGCTGATAAAGAACAGCATCAAATGCATCTCTAGCATCATGAAGACTAGATCGTAAACTTGTCTCCATAGGAGTGGCAATAGGTTTGGATTCTTCAAGGCCAAAACGCTGCAATAATGTGTCATCACCTTGCATAAACTGAATGCCCAAATAATGATGCAAATGCCCAAAATGAGACATCTCAACTGAGGCATGCAAATCAGCCTTAGCAATATGCTTTTCATGAGGACCAATGAGCAACATATCATCAACATACACAAGAATGATCACAAGCACATCATTTGCATGCTTAACATATAAGGTGCTCTTAGTTGGACTGTTCTCAAAACCATGTGCAATTAAATAGGCATGTATCTTTTCATACCAAGCAGGTGGTGCTTGCTTTGAACCATATAATGCCTTTTTCAACCTCCACTCCTTGTTTTCATGCGCTTTCTGCACAAAGCCACAGGGCTGAAAAACATACACTTCTTCATGCAAGTCACCATTCAAAAATGTGGTTTTAATGTGCAACTCATGTACATTCCAAACATAATGAGCTTCAAGTGCACAAATGCTATGAACAGTAGTCATTCAGCATGTAGGTGCAAGGGTCTCATCAAAATCAATGCCTCTTTCCTACACATCACCCTTTGCAACAAGCCTAGCCTTATACCTATCAACTGTTCCATCAGGCTTATGCTTTAGCTTGTATTCTCACTTAGTGCTAGTGGCCTTCTTGCCAGGAGGCAAGTCACATAAAGACCAGGTACCATCTTTCATGATAGCATCATATTCTGATTGCATAATAGCCATCCAATTTTTAGAATTTTTTGCTTCATCAAACAAAACAGGCTCATTCTCATCACAAAGACTAGAGGCAGCCATAGCATAGCAATCTGATGCAAAAGAAGCACTATGAGAGCCTGAACGAGTACGATATGTGAGAGGTCTATCTGATTTGTTGTCATTCAAAGTCTACACCAGCCATTTTGGCATAGTTTTTGCCTCCTCAATATCACCTCTCATCAACAAGTGCATCATGTAAATATGCATAAAAAATAGAATGATCTGCATCATCACATGAAACTTCCAAAGGCTAAGAAGTTGCCTCATTAGGACCACCACTAGACTTTTCATCTGTAAAAAGAGGCAACAAAGTATCATACATGTCTTTGGAGCTAAGAAATGTCTCCTTAGTACATGAAAGTAATGGCTGAAAAGCATCTTCCACAAAAATAACATCATGGCTAACCAAAATGCATTTAGTCTGTGGATAATACAGACGAAAACCTTTGCTTTCACATATGTACCCAACACAAATATTTCACTAGTTTATCATCCAATTTTTTGCATTTTTGTTTAGGACCAATGCATATGCAAAACAACAAAAAACATGGAGATGAGCAATAGATGGCTTGCGACCATGCCAAGCCTCATATGGAGTGGTAGACTTCAACGCTTTAGTGGGACACCTGTTAAGTACATATGCTGCACACATAACACTTCCTTTCAACAACCACGTTAAGCTAGAAATGCATTAAAATCTAAAGACATATATTTCCCCCCTCGATCAGAATGGAGGGTGCCCATATTGTTGGAGTTAGACGTCTGTGGAAGCACGCGAACAACACAAGGAATAAGAAGAAGCTTGGAGCACAACACACAATGCTGAATGTATTACTAGAGAATGTACAAAGATAAGTAGCCCATTAGGGCAATAGACGTGTATACAAGACGGGGGAAAAAAACCTCTTAAAGAGGGAAAAAAGTGCCCCGACGGTCCTACTGTGTTCACACACATCACTACCTAAATATATCAACAAATCCCCCCTGGGAGTGATGTGGTGAACAAGGAGCTGGCACTCATGTATAATGAAGTGCCAAGCTATGTGCAAGTCACTCCACAAAACAAATTAAGCCCAAAGCTTTGCGGAAAGCTTCAAACTTCTCCCTAGGCAGAGCCTTCGTGAAAAGGTCTGCAATGTTCTCCTTCGTGGGCACATATGCCAAGTTGATCTCCCCAGCAGAGAACCTCTCCCTGACATAGTGATAATGCACCTCAATGTGCTTAGTGCGTGCATGGAACATAGGGTCCCTCGCAACTGCGAATGTGCTCTGCCTATCAGTGAAGATGGTGGTGGCAGAAGACTAACCAACACCCAAATTAGCCATAAGGTGTCTGCGCCACACACACTCAACAGTCGCTGTGAAAGCTGCCCTATACTCAACCTCACAACTAGAAGTGGCCACAGTAGGCTGCTTCTTGCTCAACCAAGATATAAATGAGCTACCAAGCATGAAGCAAAAGCCACTAGTGGACACATGAGTGTAATAGCAACCAGCCTAATCAGGGTCAAAAAAAGCATGCAAATTTGGCCGTAGTGATCCCCCCTTGGGATAAAACAACCCAAGTAGCCAAGTGCCACTCAAGTAGTGAAAGATGCGCTTAACCGCTTGCCAATGCTTGACTCCTGAGCAGCATGTCGTCAACATAGACAATAATGATCAGAAGCACATCATTAGCACACTTAACATATAAGGTGCTTTTAGATGGACTATTCTCAAAACCATGTGCAATCAGATAGGCATGTATCTTCTCATACCAAGCACGTGGTGCTTGCTTTAAACCATATAATGCATTTTTTAACCTGCACATCTGGTTTTCATGCCCTTTCTACACAAAGCCACGAGGCTGAAAACATACACTTCTTCCTGCGAGTCACCATTCAGAAATGCAATTTTAATTTCCAACTAATGTACATTCCAACCATGATGAGCTGCAAGTGCACAGATGCTCCGAACAATAGTCATACGACATGTAGGTGCAAAGTTCTTGTCAAAATCATTGCCTCTTTCCTGTGCATAACCCTTTGCAATAAGCCTAGCCTTATACCTGTCAACTATACCATCAGGTTTACACTTCAGCTTGTATACCCACTTAGTGCCTATGGCCTTCTTGCTAGGAGGCAAGTCACATAAAGAACAAGTACCATTCTTCATCATTGCATCATATTCAGATTGCATAGCAGCCATCCAATTTTTTGAATTTTGTGCTTCATCATTGCTTCATCACAGAGACTAGATGCAACCATAGCATAACAATCTAATGCAAAAGAGGTACTATGAGAGCCTGATCGAGTATGATATGATAGAGGTGCATCTAATTTGCTATCATGCAAGGTCTGCATGAGCCATTTTGGCATAGTTCTTATCTACTCAATATCAGCTCTCTCATCAATAAGTGCATCATGTAAATCTGCATCAGAAATGGAATGATCTACATCATCAATGAAACCTGCGAAGGCTGAGAAGTTGCCTCATTAAGACCAGCACTAGACTGTCCACCTATAAAAAGAGGCAACAAAGTATCATACATGTCTTTGGAGCTAACAAATATCTCCTTAGTACATGAAAGCAATGGCTGAATAGCATCTTCCTCAAAAACAACGTCACGGCTAACTAGAATGCGTTTAGTCTATGGATGATACAGAGCATCGACTTTACTTTCAGAACTGTACACACTAAAAATACATTTTACTGCTTTATCATCCAATTTTCTGTGATGTTGTTCAGGCACTAATGCATATGCCAAACAACCAAAAACACACAGATAAGCAACAGATGGCTTGCGATCATGCCAAGCCTCATATGGAGTGATAGACTGCAGTGCTTTAGTGGGACACCTGTTAAGTACATATGCTGCACACATGACAGCCCCAAGCCAAAAACTATGTGGTAGAGCTTGACTCTTGACCATACACCTCGCCATTTTCATGAGTGGCATGTTCTTTCATTCAGCAACTCCATTCTGTTGTGGTGTATATGGCACTATACACTGGTGTTTTAACCCACGTTCAGCCAGAAATGCATTAAAATCAGAAGACATATATTCCCCCCTCGATCAAAATAGAGGGTGCCCATTTTACATGCTGACAGATTTTCAGCCAAAACCAAAAATTGTTTGAAGCACACGAGCACTTCGGACTTTGCCTTCAATGGATATACCCATGCATGCCTGGAAAAATCATCGATGAAAGTCATGAAGTAAAGATAATTCACAAAAGAAGGTGTCTGCATAGGACCACAGACATCACTATCTACAAGCTGCAATTTCTGAGTAGCCCGAACTGAACCATCTTTTGGAAAGGATGAATGCTGCATTTTGCACAAAATATAGCCTTCACAAACATGTTTTCCAGGTGCGTCAAGTTTGGGTAAAGAATACACCATTTCAAATTTCCGTAGGTGTAGCAAACTAGCAAAATTCAGATGACCAAAGCGTGCATGCCAAAGCTTTGCATCTGACATAGCCTGAGAATCATGTACTGCACATGCCAAATCATTTATAGATCTTTCATAGTCTATGAGCTTATACAGCCCACGACATAGAATGCAAGAAGCAATAATCAGATCACCATTTGATAGATCATGGACTGTACACCTGTCATCAACAAATTTCACAACCAAGCCAATGTTGGCTAATGCAGAAACTGATAGTAGGTTCTTCTTGATCCGTGACACAAATAAAGCATCTGACAAAGTGAAAGAACTACCATCAACAGAAGTCAAAATGATCTTACCAATTCCCATAACAGAATAAGAGGAGTTGTTGGCTCATGTAATAGTATTCCCTGTAGGGGCAGGCTCGAGTGAAGAGAAGAAACTATGCTGCAAGGTAATATGTTTGGTCGCCCTACTCTCAAAATACCAAACATCTGAGTCTACTGCAGACATGCACTGCTCATGAGAAGATGGGTCAAAATTGCAAACAGTAGTAAATGCCCATTCTTCTTCCTGCAGAAGATTAGCAGACTCTGTTTTTGGTGTAGAGGCCTCTGCAACAACCATTCCAGCCTCTTTCTTCTTTGCCTCTTTTGCAGCCAGTTTTGGACCCTTCTTTATGATATGATCATTTCCTTTACAGTACTTGCAAAACAATTTTTGTTTTTCTGATTTCTCTTCATCGTTGTCTTCCCTCTTTGATTGTGCAGAATGAGCAGATCTCTGCTTACTAGTTGAAGAGCTCCATTTTCCTTTGCCCTTATGACTAGCCAAGAAATCTTGATCTGCAACTCGCATAATGGACCTGTTGTACCTGGACTGATCTTCCTGCAATAGAACAGAGACTAACTCCTCAAGTGACAAGGCATTTGGATTGCCTTTCATCATCAACCGAAGACTAGAAGAAGAACTCTGATATGAGTCAGGAAGACCATTCAGAGCAGTCTGCACAAGTGAGCTAGCTGGTATAACCTCATCAATAGAAATCAACTATTCCTTCAAGTCTTTGATCTTTGTTAGGAAATTGTCCATAGAATCACCTTCATTCATGTGCTCACTGTCCAACTATTTTTGGAGATAAGCAACACGAGCCTCATTCCTAGCTTGGTACAATGTGGTAAGTGTATTTCAAGCATCCTTAGCTATTCTGCAAGAGTGAATGTGAGGAATAATGGCGTGTTTGATAGAAAAAGCTATCAATGCATGTGCCTGAGCATCTCTGCCATCCCAATGAATCTTCTCTATAGTAGGCGCAGCAGAAACTACAGCACGAACAGGAATATGTAGAATATCATCATCTTCGACACCTTCTGCATCAGCTTCAGTACTTGCAGTTGTAACAGTTGCAGGTGTGATAGGACGTTTTTTGACACCCTGCAAAATGTTCCACAGTCCTTTTGCAACCAATGCATGTCGCATCATATAAGCCCATAACGCATAGTTGGTACCATCCAACTTATCCTCAACAGCCAACATACAGAATACATCACTGCTTTCAGCCATGGCCGGTGACTAAAATACCTTGATGCAGAAAATTGACTATATCTCAAAAAGTTGAACAGAATTGCCTAGACAAATTCCACTAGACCTATAGTAGACTTTGAGATGCTTAAACTGGCGAACATAAACTGGTATATACCATTGGCACAAAAAGATGAAATAGCCTGCATAAGCAATATGATAGTGCGTTCAGAGGCCAAAACGAGCTCAGATCACGATTTCGGCACCACAAAGTGAAGCAGTTTTGATCTCAGAAACACGCTGAGTATGCTCACCAAAATTTGTGCGATTCTAAGACTGCAACCGGAGGAGTGTCGACGACACCCTAGATGAAGCGGTGACCTGCTCTAATACCAATTGTTGGAGTTAGGTGTCTGCGGAAGCACGCGAACAGCACAAGGAAGAAGAAGAAGCTTGGAGCACAACACACAATGCTGAATGTATTACTAGAGAATGTACAAAGATAAGTAGCCCATTAGGGCAATAGGCGTATATACAAGCCGGGGGAAAAAAACCTCCTAATGAGGGAAAAAAGTGCCCTAGTGGTCCTAGTGTGTTCACACACATCACTACCTAAATATATCAACATTTACATGTTGACAAATTTTCAACCAAAACGAGAAATTGTTTGAAGCACATAAACACTTCAGAATTTGCTTTCAAATGATATACCCATGCATGCTTGGAAAAATCATCGAAAGAAGTCACGAAATAAAGATAGTTTCAAAAAGAGGGTGTCTACATGGGACCATAGACATCACAGTGAACCATCTTTTGGAAAGGAGGAATGTTGCATTTTTCCCAAAATACAACCTTAATAGACATGTTTACCGGGTGCCTCAAGTTTGTGCAAAGAGGACACAATTTCCGATATTGCAGGTGTAGCAAATTAGCAAAATTCAGATGATTGAAGCGTGCATGCCAAAGCTTTGCATTTGACATGGCCTCAGAATCATGTACTGGGCATGCTAAATCATTCACTGATTTTTCATAGTCTATGAGCTTATACAAGCTGAAGATGATAACAGATTCTTTTTTATCCTTGGCACAAATAAAGCACCCAACAATGTAAAAGAACTACCATCAGCAATAGTTAGAATGATCTTACCAACTCCCATGACAGGATAAGAGGAGATGTTGATGCATGTGATAGTATTCCCTATAGAGGCAGGGTCGAGTGAAGTGAAGAAACTGCACTGCGAGGTAATATGTTTGGTTGCCCCACTATCAAAGTAACAAACATCTGACTCTATTGTAGACTTCACTGTTTAGGAGAAGATGGGTCAAAACTACCAATAATAGTAAAGAGGCTTTCTTCATTCTGCACGAGATTAATAGACTCTATTTCCAGTGTAGAGGCCTCTGCCACAACCATTCTAGCCTCTTTTTTTCTTTGCCTCTTTTGTAGACAATTTTGGACAATTCTTTATGACATGATCATTTGCTTTACATTACTTGTAAAACAATTTCTGCTTTCATGTTTTCTCTATCATCCTTCTTTGATTGTGCACCATTAGTAGATTTTTGATTACTAGTAGAAGAGCTCCATTTACCTTTGCCCTTTTGACTAGCCATGAAAGCTTGATCTGCAACACGCATAATGGACATGTTCTGCCTAGACTGATCTTCCTGCAACATAAGAGAGACTAACTCCTCAAATATTAAGACATTTGGATTTCCTTTCATCATCAAGCGAAGAGTAGAAGCAAAACTCTGATAAGAGTCAGGAAGACAATTTAGAATAGTCTGCATAAGTGAACTCTCAGGCAGAATTTCATCAGCAAAAATCAATTGTTCTTTCAAATCTTTGATCTTTGTAAAAAAACTATCCATGGAATCACCTTCATTCATGTGCTCACTCTCCAACTGTTTTCAAAGGTAAGCAACACGAGCCTCATTCCTTGCTTGGTACAAAGTGGTAAGTGTATCCCAAGCATCCTTAGCTTTTCTGCAAGAGAAAATGTGAGAAATAATGGCACATTTGATAGACAAGGCTATCAATGCATGTGCCTGAGAATCTTTGCCATGCCAACAAATTTGCTCTGAAGTAGGTTAGCAAAAACCACAGCAAGAACATGAATCTGCAGAATATCACCATCTTTGATGCCATGTGCATCAGCTTCAATACCTGCATTTAGAGGTGTAATATGACGTTTTTCAACACCCTGCACAATATTCCACAGTCATTTTGCAACCAATGCATGATGTATCATATAAGCCCATAATGGGTAATTCATACCACCCAACTTATCCTCAAGAGCCAATATACAGAATACATCATTGCTTTTAGCCATGGCCATTGACTAAAATACCCTGATGCAAAAAAATGATTGTATTTGAAAAAGTTGAACAGAACTACCCTGACGAGTTTTGCTAAACCTTTAGTAGACTTTGAGCTGCTTATATTGGCGAACCGAGACCTGTATATATCTTTGGCAGAAAAAGATGAAATAGCCTGCAGAAGTGCTGTGATAGTGCATTTGAAGGCTGAAACGAGCTCATATCATGATTTTGGCACCACAAAGTGAAGCTAGTTTGACTCCTAATCACCCTGAGCATGCTTACCAAATTTTGTGCAATTTTGAGACTGTAATTGAAGGGGTGTCGATGATGCCTGAGAAGAAGCAACAAATTGCTCTGATACCAATTGTTGAAATTCGAGGTCTGCAGAAGCATGCAAACAACACAAGGAAGAAGAAGAAGCTTTGGATCGTAACACACAATACTAAATTTATTACCACTAGAATGTACAAAGATAAGTAACCCGCTAGGGTAATAGGCATATATACAAGTCGGGGGAAAAAAACCTTCTAAAGAGGGCAAAAATTGCCCGATGGTCCTAGTGTGTTCACACACATCACTACCTAAATATATCAACAAAATCAACACAAGAAGAGTAAGAGAGGTTGGACACATGGTGTGAAAAGGATGCTTTGAAAATTCTAAAATCTATTCTTACTTCTTACTTTTGCACATTAGGTTTATAAACATTCACAAGAGACCTAGAATGCACTTGAAGCATTCTCCTCCTCAAGCACCAAGGCCATGAAGAATCAACTCTGGATAGAGTTCACATGTGTTTGCAGTAGCCAAGGTGGTCCATGAGGCTTGAAAAGACAAGTAAGCATGAGGAAATCAAGTCAAAGAGAGTCAAGATAGAGGGAAGGTAAAGCAGAACCAAGTCGACAAGGAAGTCAAGATAGATCCGATGAGTAGGCAAATCAATTCTTTTTTCAAAACTAAACAATTTTCAATAGTGATTTTCGTCACTCCACTACAATGTAAATCCCATTTTTTGATAATTCCAACTCAACTTCGTTCAAGCCAAGGATTCTCATGCTTGATGAGTGCTAGGCTCATGTACATACCAATTTTCATAGTTTTTAGATCTCGTTTGATCCTCAAAAATAGCTTAGGAACCTAATTTTTAACTAGGTCGGACACTAGATCTGAACAAGCCCAAAAACTAGTCAAAACCATGTGTATATGTGTTTGTATGTTTGTGTGTATGTGTGCATGTTTGTGTGCTTCACACTCACACACTTGTACTCTCACTTGCTCATGGTCATCATACCACCCTCATGTCTCTTTGGATTCACAATTATGAGGTGGATCTCCTCATGTTGACATGCATCATTGTGCTAAAGTGACACCAAATTTGGAGTTGTTGTCGGGGATAGAGCTTCGAGGATGAGTGTGTGATGGTAAGGCATAGATCAATTATCATGTAGTTTGGTGTTAGTTGGTCAACTCGATGACCTCGATGACAAGGTGGTTTTCTATGCCTAATCTATTCGCATATCATTGTAGGACCGCCGGGGCACTTTTTTCCCACTTTAGGAGGTTTTTTCCCCCCGGCTTGTATATACACCTATTACCCTAACGGGCTACTTATCTTTGTACATTCTAGTGGTAATACATTCAGTATTGTGTGTTGTGCTCCAAGCTTCTTTTTCTTCCTTGTGCTGTTTGCATGCTTTTGCAGACATCTAAATCCAACAATTGGTATGAGAGCAAGTCGTTGCTTCATCTAGGGTGTCGTCAACACCCCTCCGGTCACAGTCTCAGAATCGCACGAAATTTGGTACATATACTCAAGGTGTTTCAAAGATCAAAACTGCTTCACGCTCTAGTTCCGAAATCATGATCTGAGCTCGTTTCAGCCTCCAAACACACTATCACAGTGCTTGTGTAGGCTATTTCATCTTATTGTGCCAAAAGCATATACCTCTTTTGGTTCGCCAGTATAAGCGTCTCGAAGTCTGCTACAGGTTTAGAAGAACTCATCTGGGTAGTTTCGTTCAACTTTTTGAGATACAGTCAATTTTTTTGCATCAAGGTATTTTAATCACCGACCACGACTGAAAGCAATGATGTATTTCATATGTTGGCTGTTGAGGATAAGTTGGATGGTACCAACTACCCGTTGTGGGCTTATATGATGCGACATGTATTGGTTGCAAAAGGATTGTGGAACATTGTGCAGGGTGTTGAAGAACATCCTATCACACCTGCAACTGTTACAAATGCAGGTACTGAAGCTAATGAAGAAGGTGTCGAAGATGATGATATTCTGCATATTCCTATTCGTGCTACGGTTTCTGTTGTAGCTACTATAGAGAAAATTTGTTGGGATGATAGAGATGCCCAGGCACATGCATTGATAGCTTTGTCTGTCAAACATGCCATTATTCCTCACATTCGCTCTTGCAGAACAGCTAAGGATGCTTGGGATACACTTACCACATTGTACCAAGCTAGGAATGAGGCTCGTGTTGCTTACCTCCGAAAATAGTTGGAGATTCAGCACATGAATGAAGGTGATTCTATGGAGAGTTTACTAACAAAGATCAAAGACTTGAAGGAATAGTTGATTTCTGATGATGAGTTTATACCAGATAGCTCACTTGTGCAGACCGTTCTGAATGGTCTTCCTGATTCATATCAGAGTTTTGCTTCTACTCTTCGGTTGATGATGAAAGGCAATCCAAATGCCTTGTCATTTGAGGAGTTAGTCTCTATTGTGTTGCAAGAAGATTAGTCTAGGCATAACAGGTCCATTATGCATGTTGCAGATCAAGCTTTCTTGGCTAGTCAGAAGGGCAAAGGAAAATGGAGCTCTTCAACTAGTAAGCAGAAATTTTCAAATGCTGCACATTTGAAGAAGGAAGATAAAGATGAGAAGAAATTAGAAAAGCAGAAATTGTTTTGCAAGTACTGTAAAGGGAATGATCATATCATAAAGAACTGTCCAAAACTGGCTGCAAAAGAGGCAAAGAAAAAGGAGGCTGGAATGGTTGTTGCAGAGGCCTCTACACAGAAAACAGAGTCAACTAATCTTGTGCAGGAAGAAGAATGGGCATTTACTATTGTTTGCAGTTTTGACCCATCCTCATGAGCAGTGCATGTCTGCAGTAGACTTAGATGTTTGGTACTTTGACAGTGGGGCGACCAAACACATTACCTCACAATGCAGTTTCTTCTCTTTACTCGAGCCTGCCCCTACAAGGAATACTATTACATGCCCTCACAACTCCTCTTATCTTGTTATAAGAGTTGGTAAGATCATTTTGACTATTGTTGATGGTAGTTCTTTCACTTTGTCAGATGCTTTGTTTGTGCTAGGGATCAAGAAAAATCTATTATCAGTTTTTGCATTAGCCAAGATTGGCTTGGTTGTGAAATTTGTTGATGACAGGTGTATAGTTCATGATCTGTCAAATGACGACGTGATTATTGCTTTTGGCATTTTATGTCGTGGGATGTATAAGCTCATAGACTATGAAAGATCTGTGAATGATTCAACATGTGCAGTCCATGATTCTCAGGCTATGTCAGATGCAAAGGTTTGGCATGCATGCTTTGGTCATTTGAATTTTGCTAGTTTGTTATGCCTGCAGAAATCTGAAATGATGTCCTCTTTGCCCAAACTTGAGGCATCTGGAAAACATGTTTGTGAAGGCTGTATTTTGGGCAAAATTCAGCGTTCCTCATTTCCAAAAGATGGCTCAGTTATGGCTACTCCTAAATTGCACCTTGTACATAGTGATGTCTGTGGTCGTATGCAGACTCCTTCTTTTGGAAAGTATCTTTACTTCATGACTTTCATTGATGATTTTTCCAGGAATACATGCGTATATCCATTGAAAGCAAAGTCCTAAGTGTTCATGCGCTTCAAACAGTTTTTTGCTTTGGCTAAAAATCTGTCAGCATGTAAAATGGGCACCCTCTATTCTGATCGAGGGGGGGAATATATGTCTTCTGATTTTAATGCATTTCTGGCTGAACATGGGATAAAACACCAGTGTATAGTGATGTATTCTCCTAAACAGAATGGAGTTGTTGAACAAAAGAACATGTAACTCATGGAGATGGCAAGGTGTATGGTCAAGAGTCAGGCTTTACCACATAGTTTCTAGCTTGAGGCTGTCATGTGTGCAGCATATGTACTTAACAAGTGTCCTACTAAAGCGCTGCAATCTATCACTCCATATGGGGCTTGGCATGATCGCAAGTCATCGATTGCTCATCTACGTGTTTTTGGTTGTTTGGCATATGCATTAGTGCCTGAACTAATGGAGAGTGTTAATCTCCAAAAGAACAAGCTACTCTTGTAGTTAGAGTACCTCTATAACAAGAGTAACTCAAACCTTCACCAATTTTAGAGGATCAATGATCAATTATAAAGATTTCAAAAAAACCTGTGAAGGAGATGACTACACAGAAAGTCTGCTCCACATATCTCTTTCATTAACTTATCAATTGTGTAAAGTTTTTTATGAAACTTTGCACAAGGTGTCGCCTATAGTTTGCGCACCTTCTCCAAGTTGAATCACTCCAAAAGATTTAGTAGATCTTGAGAAATGATCTCAACAAGTTACCTATGTCTAAAACTGCTCTTCTGAAAAGTCGATTTAGACACCTATAACTTCTAACACTTGGTTCTCTCAATCTAGAACCCGTTTATACAAATGCTTTTAGCCATAGATGGCTTACCTTCTAAATTAAATTTTGACTCCTTACTCATGCAAAACTTTAACCTGTGCACTGAGAAATGATCAAATCATTGACCATCGAGATTGCACCTGTTTCAGGAAACAATGAACACTTCTTCACATATGAATGTTCCTACTCATAATTCTCACAACTTGTTTACAATTAGGCTCTCAAACTTTAACCATAGACTCACTAACTATGGACTTAGACATCTACAAAAGGATTCTTGAAATGATCAAGCACAGAAGGAGAATGCATAGAAAAATCGGGCGCAACATTTTCATTTTTGAGAAATTCTTACATCTGAGTAATGAGAGAGATTCTACTCACTTCTAAAAGTCTAATGACATCTAATCCTTCTCAATTCTTGTTCTCACATAATTTCTCTCTACTTTGCCCCGACATTTTCTTTGTATATATAGGCAAATTTTTACAAGCTCATGACCATACAAAAGTATGTGATGATCTTACTCTAAAATAATGTACATATGTGTACACATCTTCATCTTCTGAATATGCACTTCCTCCATGCTTCATAACTTGAACTTTTCTTCAATCCTTGACTTCCAAACCTTCATTAAAACTTCAATTGTTGATTACCCTGCACCAACAGATCCCCCTCAATCATCAATTGAGGTTTTCTCTATCTTCTTTATACCTTCCATGTCTTTGAATCTCTGTAGCTTTGGTCCATCCAAGCTTCTGGTTAGCATATCAGCTATCTGATCTTTTGTTGAAGTATGTATTACTTCAATCTCTTTATCCATCACCTTCTCTCTTAGAAAGTGATATTGAATCTCAATATGTTTAGTTTTGGCATGAAACAGAGGGTTAGCAGCTAAATACAATGAACTCATGTTATCTCCATGAATAGTGGGTGTACTCTGAATAATGTCAAAACTCTTCATCAGAGTCTTAAGCCATATTACTTCCTTTGTAGCTCCAACCCTATCTTTGTACTCAGCCTCTATAGATGATAAAGCAACTGTGTGTTGCTTCTTTGAACACCAAGAAATTAACTTATCTCCCACATAACACAAGTATCCATATGTTGATCTCCTATCATCAGGATTACCTGCCCAATCTGTATCACTATAAATCTTGATGTTTGTATCTGATGTAAAACCATAATACAAACCTTCTTTGAGTGTACCCTTAATGTACCTCAACACTCTTTGACCTGCAATCCAATGTTCTTTCCTAGGGCAATGCATGAATTGAGATAATACTCCAACTGCATATGGCAAGTCAGGCCTAGTTAATGTAGCATAGATCAGACTACCAACCAAACTCTGATATAGTTTCATGTCCTTGAACTCTTCACCTCCATATCTACTCAATTTGTGATTCACCTCCATTGGAGTAGGTGCTACCCTGCAATCATTCATCTTAAACTTGATCAACAAGTTTCTCAAATACCTTTCTTGAGTTACATACACTCCATGTTGAGTGTATGAGATCTCCATGCCCAAGAAATATGACAAGTCTCCCAAGTCACTGATTTTGAACTCTTTCTCCATTTGCTTCTTTAGGCTTTGAATGCCTTTCTCATCTGTACCTGTAAGAATTATATCATCAACATATATGCACATGTATATGAACCCATCATCACTTGCTTTGACAAGCAAGCTACTATCTGCTTTAGATACTTGGAATCGAAGTTCTTTCAAGAACTTTACAAGTCTATAGTTCCATGCCCTTGGGGCCTGCTTCAAACCATACAAGGCTCTCTTGAGCTTGCACACATGATCTGGATACGTTTCATCTCTAAATCCTTGGGGTTGCTCCATGAAAACATCATCTGAAATATAACCATTTAAAAAAGCATTCTTCACATCTAATTGACATAATTTCCAACCTTTACATGCAGCAATGGCTATGAGTGTCCTGATGGTTGTCATCTTTGCCACAGGACTATAGGTCTCATCATAATCTATACCATAAGTCTGAGCAAAACCCTTCACAACAAGTCCAGCTTTATATCTAGACACACTTCCATCTGCATACCTCTTTGTCTTGTAGACCCATTTGCATCCAATGATCTTCTGGCTATTTGGTTTAGGAACCAACTCCCATGCCTGATTCTCCATCAATGCATCATACTCTTCCTGCATAGCTTTCTCCCAATTTTCCTTACCTTTTGCCTCTTCATATGTAGAAGGGTCTTCATCTGCCTTTATCATATAAGCATAATCTTTGGTAGCCAAAAAAGAAGTGTCATAGCTATACCTTGTAGGTTTCCATTTGTGCCTTGTTGACCTCCTGAGTTCTCCACTTCTTGAAGTTTCTGGTTCATCACACTCAAGATCAAATCTGGGCATTTCTTCAACTTCAACCTGTACTTCATTATTCTCCTCTTCATCAAATATCTTAACCTTTGATTTACCTTTCTTTTGATTCACAACTTCTTCATCACCTGCATTAATATTGATTGTACCTGCATACCAAGTGCCTTGCTCATCAAACGTAACATCCTTTGATACAAGGAATTGTTTTGTGGATGGACTCCACAACCTATATCCCATCTGCTTATCATCATAACCAATGAATACATACTTTTCAGCTTTAGGTTCCAATTTGTGCCTTAATTTGGATGGCACATATGCATATTCTAAACATCCAAATACTTTGCAATGGTCTAGAGTAGGTCTCTTACCCCACCATGCCTCATATGTTGTCATACCATGCAAAGCTTTACATGGTAACCTATTAACCAAATAAGTAGTTGTATTTACAACCTCAGCCCACAAGTAATTTGGGCAATTTTTCTCTTTCATCATGGATCTTGCAAACTCAACAAGATTTCTATTTCTCCTTTCTACTACACCATTTTGTTGAGGAGAGTACCTGCAAGTAATTTTGGATGCACGCTTTCGTCATCTGAATTTTGCTAGTTTGTTATGCCTGCAAAAATCTGAAATGGTGTCCTCTTGCCCAAACTTGAGGCACCTGGAAAACATGTTTGTGAAGGCTGTATTTTGGGCAAAATGCAGCGTTCCTCCTTTCCAAAAGATGGTTCAGTTTGGGCTACACAGAAATTGCAGCTTGTACATAGTGATGTCTGTGGTCCTATGTAGACACCCTCTTTTGGAAATCACCTTTACTTTGTGACTTTCATTGATGATTTTTCCAGGCATGCATGGGTATATCCACTCAAAGCAAAGTCCGAAGTGTTCATGTGCTTTAAACAGTTTTTGGTTTTGGCTGAAAATCTATCAGCATGTAAAATGGGCACCCTCCGTTTTGATCGAGGGGGGGAATATATGTCTTCTGATTTTAATGCATTTCTGGCTCAACGTGGGATAAAACACGAGTGTACAGTGCCGTATACACCTCAACAGAATGGAGTTGCTGAATGAAAGAACAGGTCACTCATGGAGATGGCGAGGTGTATGGTCAAGAGCCAGGCTCTACCACATAGTTTCTGGCTTGAGGCTGTCATGTGTGCAGCATATGTACTGAACATGTGTCCCACTAAAGCGTTGCAGTCTATCACTCCATATGAGGCTTGGCATGACTGCAAGCCATCTGTTGCTCATCTGTGTGTTTTTGGTTGTTTGGCATATGCATTAGTGCCTGAACAACATCGCATAAAATTGGATGATAAGGCAGTAAAATGTATTTTTGTTGGGTAAAGTTCTGAAAGTAAAGGCTATCGTCTGTATCATCCACAGACTAAACACATTCTGGTTAGCGGTGATGTTGTTTTTGTGGAAGATGCTATTCAGCCATTGCTTTCATGTACCAAGGAGACATCTGTTAGCTCCAAAGACATGTATGATACTTTGATGCCTCTTTTTATAGGTGGTCAGTCTAGTACTGGTCATAATGAGGCAACTTCTCAGCCTTTGTAGGTTTCATGTGATGATGCAGATAATTCTATTTCTGATGTAGATGTACATGATGCACTTATTGATGAGAGAGCTGATATTGAGCAGGCAAGAACTATGCCAAAATGGCTAGTGCAGACTTTGCGTGACAGCAAATTAGATGCACCTCTGTCATATCGTACTCGTTCAAGCTCTCATAGTGCCTCTTTTGCATCAGATTGCTATGCTATGGATGCATCTAGTCTCTGTGATGAGAATGAGCCTGTTTCGTTTGATGAAGCACAAAATTCAGAAAATTGGATGGCTGCTATGCAATATGAATATGATGCTATAATGAAGAATGGTACTTGGTCTTTATGTGACTTGCCTCCTGGCAAGAAGGCCATTGGCACTAAGTGGGTATACAAGCTGAAGCGTAAACCTGATGGTACAGTGAGGTATAAGGCTAGGCTTGTTGCAAAGGGTTATGCGCAGGAAAGAGGCATTGATTTTGATGAGACCTTTGCACCTACATGCCATATGACTATTGTTCGCAGCATTTGTGCACTTGCAGCCCATCATGGTTGGAATGTACATCAGTTGGACATTAAAACAGCATTTCTGAATGGTGACTTGCATGAAGAAGTGTATGTTTTTCAGCACTGTGGCTTTGTGCAGAAAGGGCATGAAAACCAGGTGTGCAAGTTAAAGAAGGCATTACATGGTTTAAAGCAAGCACCACGTGCTTGGTATGAGAAGATACATGCCTATCTGGTTGCACATGTTTTTGAGAACAGTCCAACTGAAAGCAGCTTATATGTTAAGCGTGTTCTGATCATTGTTGTCTATGTTGACGACATGCTGCTCACTGGTCCTATTAAGAAGCATATTGCTGATTTCAAGGCTGATTTGCATGCCTCATTTCATATGTCTGATTTGGGGCATTTGCATCACTATTTGGGCATTCAGTTTATGCAAGTTGATGGTGGAATGGCTTTGTGTCAAATGAAATATATTGACACATTATTGTAGTGTTTTGGCCTTGAAGACTGTAAGCCTATTGCCACTCCTATGGAGACAGGTTTACGATTGAGTCTTCATGATGCTGGAGATGCATTTGATGCTGTTCTCTATCAGCAAGCTATTGGATGCTTGATTTATTTATGCATTACTCGACCAGATATTCAGTTTGCTATCTCACAGATGAGCAGGTTTATGCATTGCCGAGGAGTCACGCATTGGAAGGCGGTTAAGCGCATCTTTCGCTACTTGAGTGGTACTCGGCTACTTGGGTTGTTTTATCCCAAGGGGGGATCACTACCGCCAGATTTGCATGCTTTTTCTCACTCTGATTGGGCAGGTTGCTATGACACTCGTGTGTCCACCAGTGGTTTTTGCTTCATGCTTGGTAGCTCATGTATATCTTGGTTGAGCAAGAAGCAGCCTATTGTGGCCACTTCCAGTTGTGAGGCTGAGTATAGGGCAGCTTTCATAGCGACTGTTGAGTGTGTGTGGCTCAGAAGCCTTATGGCTGATTTGGGTGTTGGCCAGTCTTCTGCCACCACCATCTTCACTGACAATCAGAGTGCATTGGCAGTTGCGAGGAACCCTGTGTTCCATGCTCGCACTAAGCACATTGAGGTGCATTATCACTATGTCAGGGAGAGGTTCTCTGCTGGGGAGATCAGCTTGGCATATGTGCCCACGAAGGAGAACATAGCAGACCTTTTTACGAAGGCTCTGCCTAGCGAGAAGTTTGAAGCTTTCCGCAAAGCTTTGGGCTTACTTCGTTTTGTGGAGTGATTTCCACATAGCTTGGCACTTCCTTATACATGAGTGCTAGCTACTTGTTCACCGCATCACTCCCAGGGGGGATTTGTTGATATATTTAGGTAGTGATGTGTGTGAACACTCTAGGACCACCGGGGCACTTTTTCCCTCTTTAGGAGGTTTTTTTCCCTTGACTTGTATATATGCCTATTGCCCTAATGGGCTACTTATCTTTGTACATTCTCTAGTAATACATTCAGTATTGTGTGTTTGTGCTCCAAGCTTCTTCTTCTTCCTTGTGTTGTTCGCGTGCTTCCGCAGACGTCTAACTCCAACAGAGTACCATGTGTGATGCATGGAGCTTGGTTTTCTACTCCGAGGATATCATTGTGGAGCTCTCAAGAAGCGAAGTGCATTGTGGTGCATCACCATCGAATTACTTCATAAGCAACTAAGCTTTGTGCAAAAATGGTGGAGCTAGCTCAAAGTATGTTTGAGGATAGCCGTCTTTTCAACTGCACTAACTCAGCCAAGACACAATTACACTTTGATAAATTGCTAGAGAGATTAGAGAGGATGTAGCCAAATCTAGGAATTCAACTACACCAAAGGTAAGTAACAATGGAAGTGAAAGGATAAGCTTGCCTTCCAAGGAAGATTATGTCCCTAATTCCATTAAAGTTGAAATCTCTTCTTTTGTAAACCAATACTCATAAGAATTCTTAAGAGAGATTCAAGAGGAGAAATGGGCCAATGAGAGTGAGAATCCTCCACCCATTGAAATTGTGGATGATCTTCTTGATCAATTTCCATAGGACATTCCCTCTATCTACAGAGAACATGAAGATGCACAAACTAGTGAAGGATTAGAATTTGAATCCAATTCCCTATAGAAATTGCCTTAGTTCACGAGCCCATGGAAGTCTAAGTCTATTCAGCTGAGAACCCCTACTATCATCGTAAAAATAAATAGTCAGTCATAGAACACTAAGGTACAATGTCATCTCACCTTAGAGGAGCTATTAAAGGTGAAACCATAATTGTGGAATGTTGGAGTTAGACGTCTGAGGAAGCACGCAAATAGCACAAGGAAGAAGAAGCTTGGAGCACAACGCACAAGACTTAATGTCTTACTAGAGAATGTACAAAGATAAGTAGCCCATTAGGGCAATAAGCATATATACAAGTCGGGGGAAAAAAACCTCCTAAAGAGGGAAAGAAGTGCCCCGGTGGTCCTAGAGTGTTCACACACATCACTACCTAAATATATCAACAAATCCCCCCTGGGAGTGATGCGGTGAACAAGGAGTTGGCACTCATGTATAAGGAAGTGCCAAGCTATGTGGAAATCACTCCACGAAAGGAAGTAAGCCCAAAGCTTTGCGGAAAGCTTCAAACTTCTCCCTAGGCAGAGCCTTCGTGAAAAGGTCTGCAATATTCTCCTACGTGGGCACATATGCCAAGGTGATCTCCCCAGCAGAGAACCTCTCCCTGACATAATGATAATGCACCTCAATGTGCTTAGTGCAAGCATGGAACACAGGGTTCCTTGCAACGGCCAATGCGCTCTGACTCTCAGTGAAGATGGTGGTGGCAGAGGATTGACCAACACCCAAATCAGCCATAAGGCTTCTGAGCCACACACACTCAACAATAGCTGTGAAAGCTTCCCTATACTCAGCCTCACAACTAGAAGTGGCCATAGTAGGCTGCTTCTTGCTCAACCAAGATATACATGAGCTACCGAGCATGAAGCAAAAGCCACTAGTGGACACACGAGTTTCATAGCAACCAACTCAGTCTGAGTCAAAAAAAGCATGCAAATCTGGAGGTAGTGATCCCCCCTTGGGATAAAACAACCCAAGTAGCCGAGTACCACTCAAGTAGCGAAAGATGTGCTTAACCGCCTGCCAATGCTTGACACCTGGGCAACGCATAAACCTGCTCATCTGTGAGACAACAAACTGAATATCTGGCCGAGTAATGCATAAGTAAATCAGGCATCCAACAGCCTGCTGATAGAGGACAGCATCAAATGCATCTCTAGCATCATGAAGACTCAATCGTAAACCTATCTCCATAGGAGTGGCAATAGGCTTACAGTCTTCAAGGCCAAAATGCTGCAATAATGTGTCAATATATTTCGTTTGACACAAATCCAATCCACCATCAACTTGCATAAATTGAATGCCCAAATAGTGATGCAAATGCCCCAAATCAGACATCTCAAATGAGGCATGCAAATCAGCCTTAAAATCAGCAATATGCTTCTCAACAGGACCAGTGAGCAGCATGTCATCAACATAGACAACAATGATCAGAAGCACATCATTAGCACGCTTAACATATAAGGTGCTCTCAGTTGGATTGTTCACAAAACCATGTGCAATCAGATAGGCATGTACATGAGTGAAGGAGAAGAAGGAAACACATACCTCCCCATCACCCATCAAGGATACACAACCAAGGCAATTCTCGACTCAAGTGCAGGAGTCGCAATCGCTACCACTTCCCTATGGAAGCGTTGGGGCAAGCCAGCACTCAAGCCTACGAGGATGAAATTGCAGATGGCTGATGGTCACATAGAGAGGCCTTTAGGACTACTTGAAGGAATGACTCTCACTACTTGTGGTGTAGAGTTTGAGCACACATTTGCTATATGTGATTTTAGCAAGAACCATGCTTATGAGATGATTCTGGGAAGACCATTTATGCGACAGTTGCAAGTAGTACAGGATTGGGGAACCAATTCCTTGTACTTGCAACACTTGGGTGTTACGACCAAAGTGAATCTCAAAGATTACTCTCATAGAGATGTCCCTCCTATCCAATGGAACCCCATCCATAGAGCCAAAGATGATACGGAGTCTGTGCATTCCATAGGATCAGAATCCTCATGGATGCATGAAGACACCCACTTATGGATGTGCAAAGTAGTAGTAGAAGAAGAGAAGAGAGAAAAAGCCAGAGAGGTAGGTGCGAGGGAAACACATAGATCAATTCAAGACCCAGCCTATGCACCTGTAGTATTCCCGGACGAAGAATCTGAACCTCACGCCTGGGCAGAAATTTTAGCAACAATGGATGTAGCCATCAATGAAGAACAATGGACACCCCACTGTGATGAGGATGGCTATGACATTTCAGTCTTCTCCATAGAGCCAATCGTGGGAGAGGCAGTTTTAGAAGAGTGTGAACCTAGCCCTGATGCATTTGAGGATGCAAGTGACTCCGATCTAGAGTCCATCATTATGGACCCACCTTTTGCATCAGATGAAGAATACTTCTATGAAGTAGAATTTCAGCCCCAGAGACATGGAGAGCTTACAAACGATGTGAGATTAGCCACACAAGTACCCCTAAGGATCAGGGAAAGAAAAGAAAGAAGAGAGAAGTCACACCAGAAGAGGAAGAATCTTTGTTTGAGGTCCCTGAAAACTTTAAAAAGTATGAGATAGACGATAGGAGAATCATGATAAGAATGCCTAAAAGAGAGGCACAATCAGGAGAGGCCTATGATAACAACGAAACCATCAAGAAAATAGTGGTAGCCTTAGAAGAAGGAGAGGAGAGATGCACTTACATAGGACATGACCTAACGGAAGAAGAAGAGCGCGAATCGATAGCCTTGCTAAGAGAATACAGAGATGTATTCGCTTGGAGCTACAAGGACCTGAAAGGTGTAGACCCTGACATATGCTCGCACACGATTCCCATGACCTCAGATGTGAAACCCTCCAAACAGAAGCCATACACATATAATGATAATTATGCTGCCAAGATAAAAGAGGAGATAGATAGACTGGTGGAAGCTGGATTCATCTATGAAATTGAGCACACTGAGTGGGTATCCCCCATCGTAGTGGTGCCCAAGCAAAATGGAAAGTTACGTGTGTGCATTAACTTGAAAAAGGTTAATGCTGTCACTATTCGAGATAACTATCCGCTTCCTATCACTGAACACCTCTTAGAACGAGTAGCAGGCAAGGAAGTGTACAGCTTCCTTGATGGATTTTCGGGCTACAATCAAGTAGCCATAGCTCCAGAAGATCAGCATAAGACAGCTTTTGCCACAGAGTGGGGCATATTTGCCTTTAGAGTAATGCCATTTGGGCTTACCAATGCTCCTGCAAATTTCCAAAGATTGATGTGTCGTGTGTTTAAAGAGTTCTTGAGGAAGAATTTAGAGGTCTATGTTGATGATCTCTATGCTCATTCCAACATTAGACAGACACATATACCAGAACTCAGGCAAATCTTTGACAAGTGTAGAGAGTATCAAGTCTGCCTGAACCTAAAAAGTGTGTTTTCATGGTCAGGCAAGGCAAGATTCTAGGACACATAGTGTCAAAGAATGGCATATCCACCGATGAAGAGAAAGTAAGAGCCATAGCCGAGCTACCTAGGCCAAAGAATGTCAAGGAAGTACAAGCTTTCATGGGGCATTGTGTTTATTACCGACGCTTTATACACATGTACGCTATCATTGCCAAGCCACTGTACGGACTTTTGACCAACTTTGAGTGGACTAATGAATGTGAGGACTCTTTCAATGAGCTCAAAAGGAGATTGTGTTCAACACCAATCTTGACCACCCCAGATTGGAATAATCCATTTCATGTTCACGTGGATACATCCAATTATGCTATTGGATGTGTACTCGCACAACCTACGGGAAAAGGTAATATGGATCTTCCAATTGAATATGCTAGTAGATAGTTGAATGCAGCTGAACGGAACTATACCATCACTGAACGAGAAGGATTAGGCATGGTATATGTAGTTAAAAAGTTTAGACACTATTTGCTTGCAAATAAGTTTAAATTTTTTACCGATCATCAGACATTATTGTACTTGGCAAACAAACCATGCAATATAGGCCGATTGGTAAGATGGTTTCTCTTACTAATGGAATATGACTTTGAAGTAGTGGTGAGGAAAGGGAAGACTCACTTGAGAGCAGACCATCTCTCTAGGCTCACCTCTGGGGAAGCCCCACAAGGAGTGTCAGATGACCTTCCTGATGCTTACTTGTTTAATTTGGAAGTTGTACCTCAGTGGGCTAAGCCATTAGTGCCAGTATTGACATATGGGCCCAACCACCCAGTCATAAACACTCAAGATAGGGAGATAATAAAAGCCCAAAAATACCAGATCATGGAAGGAACTATGTACAAGCACACAGATCAAGGAATCCTAGCTTGTTGTGTGGAAGAGGATGAGTACGCTAAATGGTTGCAATTAGCACATGTACGTGCATTAGAGCAACACTACTCAAAGCAACGAACCCTACAGACACTAAGGAGACTCGGAGTGCATTGGCCAACTATGGAAGCAGATGTCCATAAGTTGTGCAAGGAATGCCCAATCTGTTGCACTAAACCACCGGTGGAGCATGCCACTCTTTATCAAGTGTCCATCGTGCCAAATTGGAGTGAACCATTAGTAGCTTTCCTGAGGACGAGAACATTCCCTCAAGATATGACAATGGCCAGACAAAGAAGTCTAGAGCAAGAAGCCCTAGATTACTCACTCATTGGTGATAATCTATACAAGCGTGGTAAAGATGGTTACCTGAGACTATGTGTCCATGAGAGTGAATACATCAAGATCTTGGAAACTGCTCACCAAGGTGTAGCAGGAGGACACTTTGGACCAGATCGGGTGATCAAGGCAATCCTATTTACAGGCTTATGGTGGCCGACCCTTCACATGGATGCACATACCTATGTGAAGAGGTGTGATGTTTGTCAGCGAACTCAATATCCTATACGCAAAGATGAGATGCCCTTGAAACCTATGATGGGTGGACGTGCATTCTCTAAGTGGGGAATAGACTTTGTAGGGCCTATTAATCCCCCAGCTAAGGGTTCGCATGTAGAATATATTATTGTGACCACAGACTATCTAACCAAGTGGGTAGAAGTGAAAGCCACGACTAAGAATGATGCCCAGACAACCGCCAAGTTCTTATTTGAGAATGTATTCACACGATACGGGCTACCTATAGAGCTGGTAAGTGATAGAGGCACTCACTTCTTGAATGAAGTTATTGAAAATCTACTCCAAGGGTTCTTGGTTGTACACAAGAAGTCTGCCCCCTATCACCCACAAGCTAATGGACAAGCCGAAAGCACAAACAAGATCCTGTGCAATGTGTTGACCAAACTAGTGAATAATAAACGCTCTGATTGGGACAAACAGCTACACCATGCTATTTGGGCATACCGAGTTGCCTATAAAACGGTACTCCAAGCCACCCCCTTTCAGATGGTATTTGGCCAAAATGCAGTGCTACCATTGGACTTCTTGATACCTACATTAAAAGTAGCACAAGAGCATGAATGGACGGGTCATGAACTCTCCTCTAGACTCTTTGACCTTGAACGGTTATGAGAAACAAGACTGAGGGCGGCTGCGGGAATATATGCAGCTAAGAAATGACAGAAGGCATACTTTGATGCCCATGTTAAGGATAAAGGCTTGAAGGCGGGAGACTTAGTGTTGGTGTATACCCTAAAACAACATGCAAGAAAGCTCAAAAAGAGAGGTTATGGACCTATGATCATAAATAGGATCTCAACCAGTGGAGCAGTTCAACTCGCTACACTGGAAGGTGATGTTCTCCCTAGCTATATAAGCGGATGCAGAGTCAAGTTATATGAGGAGATGCTAAATCTACTCAACACTGCCAAAAAACGCAAGGAAGAAGAAAAACGAGTTCGAGAAGAGAGCGGAAGCATTGGAACGCATCCGAAGGATGAGGTTGCGAAGACTGGGTAGAGATCAGGCCAGGGTAGATGACTATGCGGACCCAGGTTATCATATGGCAATGTGTGAAGTCTCAGGAATAAGTTCTCATAAAATAATTGATAGACGACTGTAGCTCAAGCGTAAGCACCACCTCCTTTACTTGTCAATCCGCGGAGATGTGAGGACCGGCATGAAGACCACGAGCAAGTGAAGGCACAAGTGCGTGAGTGAAAGCACACAAACATGCACACACACGCGCACAAAGTAAGATCAAAGAGAGGAACAATGGAAAGCTTCGATTGCAAAAGAGTTCTCTTACAAAAGCTCTATTCTCTAAACAAGCTAACCTCAAAAATGAGCTCTCTAGCTCTTTTTATAGTTTTTTGACTAGTTTTGACCCTGTCCAGACCTAGTGTCCGGCCTAGTTAAAAATTAGGTTCCAAGGCTTATTTGAGGGCTCAAACGGAGTCTAAAAATTATGAAAATTGGTAGGATGATAGTTCTAATACTCCTCAAGCTTGAGGACCTCGGCTTGAACAAAATGGAGTTATAAAAATAGATAATGGTATTTACAATGGTTTTTAGTGATGAAAATCACTATTTTTGTAGGGGATTCTTCTGAAAATTTGACATACACTTCTTGGAGCTCCCTACTTGCTCCCTCTTCTTCTATGTCCACTTCTTTGATGTGCTTCCATGTTTTATGCTTGACCTTGAGTTCCAACACTCCCCCCCCTCTCGAGTTTGTCGTCCCTGACAGACCTTTGTTGTAGTGGTTTTTCCAAGTAGTGCCTTGAGAGGGAGTGTCCCTTCTGTATGAACAAAAGTCGTCTGACTTTCAGATGTGTCTAGTTCTTCATCTATCGCTGCGAGTCTTTGCAAGTTGTAGTCTCTTGGTATGTGCTTCTTCCTTGGATTCCAGCATGACTGTGTCGTTGTGAGTCTCCGTTGATGTTTTCTAGATCTTCCACAATTGATGTTCATAGTAGTCATGCCAAGTACTCATAACCCATATTGAGTGATGGGTAAGTGTGTTCGTGCATGGGTTGAGGAAAATATGTGCCTTGTGCACGGCCTTGTAATGTAGCCCTATGAATGCTTACTTGGGAAATGCATTGGAAGAAGTATGGTGCAAAAATTTGGGGTCTTGAGCTAAGTGCTCAAGGGTATGCCGACGAAGAGGTTTCCTAAGCTATCATTCGAAGGTAAAGATACTTACCATGGAGAAGGTCGATCGATGTTCATCTCTTCGTGTTGTATACCCAGCATTTGTGATGGAACATTGTCGATGAATGTCCATGTTGCTGGTCCACCAAAAAATTTTTTGAGTGCCTAGTTCTGTCTTCGCTTTTCAAAGCAACGTTTTCCAAATGCTGAGAATTGAATTTCTTTATATTCTTTGACAAACAACATTGGGTAACTACACCAAGCTTAGTTTCACATATTCTCTTTAGTTCACCATAAGCAGGAGTCTGCGCATCTAGTATACAGACAAGGATTTTCGGGGTACCAAACAAACTCTTGCAAATATCTCCTTGGATGCTCTCATACATACAGTAGTTAAGCATCACTCAAGTTGTGGACCTTCAAGATCTTCACTCCCACCATGGCAAGGGGAAACCATAGGTGTGGATGCCATGTTCATGCTAAGTTCTTGACATTTACCAGATAAGGTAGCAATAATATCATCTGCTGGCCGAGACACACTTCTATCCAAATTGATAAATGCCTAGTAATCAACAATTCCACCTTCAACTAAGCATGACTCATTCATGTTTCATAAGCCAAACCTGGGAACAAGCTCTCTCTCGCTTTTTTTTTTTTTTTTTTGAGGAAAAAGATATCACAAGAACACAAAAGTTAGTATCAATAGAAATATTTGACATATGTCACTGTGCTCTTGTGCTTGGGATTCTCAAGTGTGTCTATGCACGGTCGTATAATGTGGCCCTATATTAATGCATACTTTGGAAATGCATGACCTGAATGGTGCAAAAGACAGGGTTGTGCAAGGAGCACATGGTTGTCGCTCGTTCGAGGCTTTCGATGTTATTTGCGGAGGTTGATGCCGACCTTGGTGGAGGTATCCATTGAGTCTCGAATGGATGTAATCCTCCTTATTGGAGTCCATTTTAGAACATCATTTGGCACTGTAGAGGTCACTTCAGGCGTCTTCCTCTTTGGATGCTTTCTAAACTGTGGTATCCAGTGTGGTTGACGCTTTGGTTCGGTGGAGGCTACTTGTACTTTTGGCTTCCAAACCCATATCCTTTTTGCATGTCTTCCTACTAATGTGAAAGAGCTGATTTGATCTTCCTTTGGTCTCTGTACGTGGTTCTTACCCTTTTCTCTTTTTGGCTTCTTTGTTGAAACCTTTCGCATGTGGGAGAACAAAGGTTGTTGTGGATGTAGGAGCTTCTTAGGTACCCACATCTGTAATTGCCCTTGTTGAGCTGCAGCTAACTTCTTAGGCACCCAAACTTGTTGGATACCTTGTGATTGAGCTTGTGTGAGCTGCTTCCTTCGTCTTCCGGTCTGGTTGGCTTGCCTGGATGGGATTTGTGGGGGCAAGGCTGGTGGTTGCTCTCCTTTGCGTACCCATATCTGCTTCATGCTTGGAACTGCTTTTTTATCGAATGGTGTCTTTCTATTTGATGTAGTAGTTGTCGTGAACGGTTGTGTTTGCTTGTGTGGTGGACTCACTACTGTGGCTACTTGATTCTTTGGAGAAGAAGAAAGATCCACCCGTCTTCGAACCTGGTCTTCCACGATTGACTCCTTTTGCATCATAGAGCTTTTGACACATACGACATCTTCTTTCATATGATTAGTCTTGGAAGAACTAAGAGAGTGTGTGGTGCCATGATCTAGGAGCATGCAGTTCTCTAATTCTAATGTAATGCATTGTTCATGTACCCAAACTTGAAGAATTTGACTTCTTAGGTTTAAGTTAACTGCATGGTCATAGATCCAATCTTGACCCAAGACAAGTGGTTCTGTAAGGTTCTCATCTTGACATACTAGCGCTTTGACTTTCATTGGAACATCTTGAAGGTAGATGGGAAGTTCCACCTTGCCCAAACAAGGGGTTTCCACACCTCCCAATCCTATGAGATAAGCTTCTATGGGATTGATGTTCAACTGCAAGTCTTGGCAGTAGGAAAGTCTAACTGCACTACTTGCTGCACCTGAGTCAATCAATGCTTTCACCGTCCTTGCACCCTTCCCTTGTCCTATCTCTATGGTCACAAAGGGTCTTCGGTCAATGACCTGAGAAGTCGTTATGCCTGACTTTTGACACATATCCATGTGATATTTTGGGGCTCTTGAGTTGACATCTAGGCCTAATCGCCTTAATTTATTTCGCCTAATATGCTCTCTGGCCTCTGCCTGTGCTTCTTCTCTCACTCTTAACTCTTCTTCTTTTCGCTTCTCAGCAGTGTTGAGTCTCATTAGCATATCCTCAGTAAGAGGTTCTTGATATAGCTTGACTCTACAGCCACTAATATAGTTTGGCAAGATATCTCCTTCTAGAGTGGCCAACTGAACTGCACCACTAGTGGAAATTCTATTAATGATCATGGGTCTGTATCCTCTTTTTTCCAACTTACGGGCATGTTGTTTTAGTGTGTAAACCAACACTAGATCTCCCTCTTTCAATCCCTTATCCTTGATGTGTGCATCAAAGTATGCCTTTTGCCTCTTCTTTGCAGCGTAGATGCCTGCTGCCGCTCGTAGCCTCGTCTCACCCAAGCGTTCGAGATCAAAGATCCTAGAGGACAATTCATGCCCATTCCACTCATACTCTTGTGCTACTTTTAAGGCAGGGATTAAGAAATCTAACGGTAGCACAGCGTTCTGTCCGAAGACCATCTGAAATGGGGTGGCGTTGAGTACCGTTTTGTAGGCAACTCGATAAGCCCAAACAGCATGATGAAGTTGTTTGTCCCAATCAGAGCGTTTATTATTTACTAGTTTTGTCAATACGTTACAGAGGATCTTATTGGTGCTTTCGGCTTGTCCATTAGCTTGTGGGTGATAGGGGGCAGACTTCTTATGTATCACCAAGAATTCTTGGAGAAGATTTTCAATGACTTCATTCAAGAAGTGTGTGCCTCTATCGCTCACCAACTCTATTGGTAGCCCATATCTCGTGAACACATTCTTGAATAAGAACTTAGCTGTAGTCTGAGCATCATTCTTTGTTGTGGCTTTCACTTCTACCCACTTTGTAAGGTAATCTGTGGCTACAATAATATACTCTACATGGGAGTTTCTAGCTGGGGGGTTAATAGGACCTATGAAATCTATGCCCCATTTTGAAAATGCACGCCCTCCCATCATTGGTCTCAAAGGCATCTCGACTTTTCTAACTGGATATTGTGCACGTTGGCATGTGTCACATTTCTTCACATAGGTATGGGCATCCATATGAAGAGTGGGCCACCAAAGTCTTGAGAACAGAATGGTCTTGATTACTCGATCAGGACCGAAGTGTCCACCTGCGATACTGCTGTGTGCAATTTCTAAGACTTTCAAATAATCTGATTCATGAACACACAGTCTTAAGTAACCATCTTTGCCTCTTTGGTATAAGTTATCTCCTAATAAGGCATAGCCTTGAGCCTCTTGTGCCATGCTTCATCCTTTTGCTAGACTAGCCTCTTTGGGTAATCTTCCCGATCTCATAAACTCTACCAATGGAGCACTCCAATCAGGAATTAATGACACTTGATAAAGGGTGGCATACTCCACTGGTGGTCTCTCTTTGCATATTGGACAATTCTTAATCCACTCATGTATTTCTTTGTCCATGCTAGGCCAATACACTCCTAAACGCTTCAGATTCTGCAATGTTCATTGTTTAGAATAGTGATTTCCTAGCAATCCTTCATGAGCTTGCTGCAACCAACTACTATGTTCATCGTCCTCGACACAACAAGCTAATACACCCTCAGTAATTTGTTTGTACATGCTTCCTGCCAATATGTGATATTTTTGTGATTTTACAATTTCTTCTTGTGATGTTTTCACATTCTTATTTGCAGGGCCGAAGGTTAGGACTGGTACCAACTTATTTGCCCATTTAGGAACAACTTCTAAATTGAATAGATAAGCATCGGGTAATTCGTCAGACACTCCTTGCGGTGACTCTCCTAAAGTGATGCGAGAAAGGTGATCAGCCCGAAGGTGGGTTCTACCTTTCCTGACAACAACTTCAAAGTCATATTCCATTAGTAAGAGGAACCATCTTACTAAGCGTCCAATATTGCAAGGTTTATTCACCAAATATAACAAAGCTTGATGATCAGTGAAAAACTTGAACTTGTTGGCCAATAAATAGTGTCTAAACTTCTTCACAGCATATACCATGCCTAAGCCCTCTCGCTCAGTTGTGGTATAGTTTCGTTCAGCTGCGGTGAGTTGTCTACTAGTGTATGCTATGGGCAAGTCTAAATTCCCTTCACCTGTGGGTTGTGCTAGCACACATCCGATGGCATGATTGGAGGCATCCACATGGACATGGAATGGCTTACTCCAATCTGGGGTTGTCAATATTGGTGCTGTGCACAAACGTTTCTTCAGTTCATTGAAAGAATTCTCGCATTCGTCGGTCCACTCAAAATTAGACAACAAGGCATAAAGGGGTCTAGCTATGATCGCGTACATGTGGATAAACCTACGGTAATATCCACAATGGCCCATAAAGGCTTGTACCTCTTTAACATTCCTTGGCCGTGGAAGCTCTGCTATGGCTCGTACCTTATCTTCATCTGTTGAGATTCCATTCTTAGAAACAATATGACCTAAGATTTTACCTTGACGCACCATGAACACACACTTTTTTGGGTTCAGACACACTCGATATTCTCTACACTTGTTAAAGATTTGTCTGAGTTCAGGGATGTGAAATCTTCTTTGTTGGGAATGAGCACATAAATCATCCACATAAACTTCTAAGCTCTTTCGCAACAACTCTTTGAAGACATGACACATGAGCCGTTGGAATGTTGCAGGTGGATTTGTGAGCCTGAATGGCATAACACGAAATGCAAAAATTCCCCACTCTGTGGCAAAAGCTGTTTTGTGTTGATCTTCTGGGGCAATGGCTACTTGATTGTAACCTGAAAATCCATCAAGGAAGCTATAAACTTCCTTGCATGCAACACGCTCCAATAGGTGTTCTATGATTGGAAGTGAATAACTATCTCTGATCGTAGCGGCATTAACTTTTTTAAGGTTAATACACACTCGCAACTTCCCGTTCTTCTTGGGTACCACTACAATGGGGGACACCCATTCAGTATGCTCAATCTCATAGATGAATCCAGCTTCAATCAGCCTATCAATTTCTTCTTTTATTTTGGCTGCATATGTATCATTATATGTGTAGGGCTTCTGTTTGGTGGGCTTGGCATCAGCGGTCATGGGGATAGTATGAGAGCAAATTCTTGGATCTACCCCTTTCAAGTCTCTATAGTGCCACGCAAACACATCCCTATATTCCCTTAATAGAGCTACAAGCTCCATTTCTTCTTTTGCACTTAGGTCATCTCCTATATATGTGCATCTCTCTTCGTTCTCTTCGATGGTCACTACAATCTTCTTGGTCTTTTCTTTATTATCATATGATTCTCCTATGATGCCTCTCTCTTAGGCATTCGTACCAAAATTTTGCGGTCGTCAACTTCATATTTCTTGAAGTTTTCTGGTACTTCAAACAATGATTCCTCCTCTTCTTGTTTCACTGCTTTTCTTTTCTTTTTCTTTTGACTACTCTCACTTCCATCCTTTGAATTTACTGTTTTAATACTTGTGAGAGGTTCTTCTTCTTTCTGGGTGAACACTCCTATATCTTCTAGATAGTGCTGCTCTGAGTTAAAGCAACTATCCATCACAATAGACTCCAGATCATTGTCATTCTCTTCTTCTTCTATGACATCACTAGGGTCACATTCTTCTAGCAAGGGTTGACACATGAACACTGAGATATCATAACCCTCCTCATCACAATGAGGTGTCCACTGTTCCTCATTGACAACAATGTCCATGGTGGCTAAGATTTCTGGCCAGCCATGAGGCTCAAACTCCTCATCTGGAAAGATCATCGGTGTGTGCCTAGGCTGGGTCTCTAACTGGTCTATCTCCTGGCGAAGTTCCTTCTTCTCTTGCCTTCAAGCATTTTTCCTCTTCCTGTGCGCCCTTGCACATCCACAAATGAGTATCTTCATGCAACCATGACGGATCTGGTGAACTTTCAGAATGCACAGAGATGGAATCTTCTTTCGCTTTGTGGATAGGATTCCACTGTAGGGGTGGTACATCTCTGAAGGAGTAATCCTTCAAATTGACCTTGGTGGTGACCCCTAAGTGTTGTAAGTACAAGGAGTTGGTTCCCCAATCCTGTACTATTTGCAATCGTCGTAGGAAGGGTCTTCCTAGGATCATCTCATAAACATTATTTTTCTCAAGTCACATATAGCAAATGTGTGCTCAAACTCTACACCACAAGTGGTTAGAGTTATCCCTTCGAGCAATCCTAGAGGTCTTTCAAAATGGCCGTCAGCCATTTGAAGCTTCATTCTAGTTGGTCTTAATGTGGGTTTGCCCCATTGCTTCCACAAAGAGGTGGTCGCAATAACAACACCCGCACCTGAATCTATGATTGCTTTGGTTGTGTAACCTTGGTTGGTGATTGGAAGGTAAGTATTACCTTCTTCACCCTCACACATGTCTCCTATTTTATCGAGAGGTATCTCTAGAACTTTTTGCTTAGAGCCTATTTTTGGCATATTGGAATCAAGTTCTGGAACCTGATCCTTCACATGATTCCATAGCTCGGGTTTTGCTTTGAGCAGCTCTTCTACAGTGAGATGACACTGAACCTTAGTATTCTTCACGACATCCGTGTTCCTTGGGACCACTGAGTCTTCATTTCTTACTAGTATTGTGGGAGCTCTAATCTGGAGAGATTCGGATTCCCATGGGCCTAGAAATTGAGGCAATTCTTCTAGGGTATTAGATTCAAAATCTAATCTTTCGTCTTCTTGTTGTTTTGCTTCATCTCCATAAATAGATGGAATGTCTTGGGGAAATTGTCATGAAGATCATCAATCTCAGGAATAGGAGGGGAGTTACCCTTCTCCTTGGCCCATTTCTCTTCTTGTATTTCCCGCAAGAACTCTTAAGAGTACTGTTGAATTGAAGGAGGCATTCCAACATCCGTAGAATTAGGAACATAAGCTCCCATTGGTGGTGAGCTTCTTCTCTCAATAACTGGTTGAGCCTATGGTGGTAAAGAAACTTGTGGTTTGTTTACCAATTGCTCTAGTCTTTCTAGTAAGCCCTGTAAATGCAAATCTGGTTTGACAGAGTTTGTCTGATTGAACTTTTGACTAGTCTCAAGTATAGCTTGAGCTTGTTCTACCATTTTCATGCACATCTTCCTTCGTTCAATCTCTAAATCTGCTCTAGGGTAACTCTTGTCTAGATTCGAAGTTGTTGGCCCTTCTTGAAGACAAGCCTGGTAGGCCTTGAACATCATGTCCAAGCCTTCTGGGGTTGGATCTGCAAGAACAGACCCTGATTGTGGCCTATTTACAATGGGTGGTGGGGTGGGATGAGGTGGAGTGGATGGAGTTTCGGCATGCGAGGGGCTTTGAGATGCAATTTCTTCTATTTTTGTTTTCGCTTCTTTTAAGCTTTCTTCTAGTTCCGATAACTTTTTATTCCACTTGCGATTGGCCTTCTCTCTGGTATCCTTCCATGTTCTTGTTTTCCTCTTACTAGGCTCTCCTAATTCACTCGACTCTGATTGTTCTGCTGGTTTATCCTGTGTTAAGGCTTGTGCCCTAGTGACAGCTTGTATAGGAGCCACATTACTACTACTTGAACTTGAATCTGCCACTAAGCCTACCACATTAATGGGTGTAATCTTGGGTGCACTGGAGGGATTTCTTGGACAATCTTTGGGGAGATGGTCTTTGCCACAATCAGAACAAAAAGCCTGTATTGTGATAGCATGTCCTTGACTCGGAGATGGTGGGTGGGGACAGCCACGAATGAAATGGTCACCTTGACATCTGAAACAAGATCCTCTAGGGGCTTGTGGTCTCATTTGTCTCAACTGGGGCCTAGGGTTAGGATTTGTGTACATGACATTGGAGTATTCTGGCTCCCAATTTTGCTCCATAGGTGGTGTCTCATATTGATACGAGTAAATCTCACTATGTTCAGGTGACTCTGTGTAATAAGCATGTGGACTACCTTCATGGGAGTAGTCTGAACTATGAGCATGGGAGTCATTATCTGGTATCAATGGGGTTAGTGGCACCAATGCTCTATTTGGATTTTCCTCTCCCACGGCATACTTGACTGGAATCACGTTGGCAGGAGTTGGTGGTTGGTTTCCCAAGACTGGTTGTGGCCTATATTGTGCCTGATATTGCTGTTGTGGTCGATAATATGGCTGTTGGTATTGGTTTTGATACCTACCTGGTTGGTAAGGTTGTTGATAATTCTGTCTAATAGCCTGCCTATTATAGGGACAATCTTGAGCCGTGTGGTTCGTATATTTTCTCTCAATAGTGCAATATGGAGCATTCCTTTCTCTCATGTTCTGGTTGTGCATTGGGCATACATTAGCCATGTGGTCGCCTCCGCAGATATAACACCGATTCAATGGGGTGACTCTCTGTGTTTGTCTATTTTGGACTCCCAACTTCTTGGCAACTTGCTCTGCTATCTCATCCAGCTCAGTGGAGGCTTTGGAGGTGTGACTCGTAGAACTATCAGAGTCTTTATAGAGTTTGGATAGTCCTAACTCCTCACCCAAGTTGTCTTCTATGTCAATGCAGGTCCGCACACACTCTTCTATGGATCTAGGCTCTTTCAAGTACACATATGATCTTAACTTGGTGCTTAGTAAGCCATCTAAAAACAAAGCCACTTGTTTGGCTGGTGTGGGTAACTCTGGAGCAGGGCTACTGTCTGAACCTCCTACCTGCTAGTCGCACTGTTTCTTGGGGTGTGTGCTTAAAGTTGTGGATCAAAGATGATGTGTTATGCCTGATACCACTCTTGGAAAATTCTACAATGAATTCGTCTAGCAGCTGACCTATATCGCGATAGTTGCGACTACTCAATGGTTGAAACCAAGCTAAGGCAATGCCCTTAAGAGTCAGACCAAATGCCTCGTACAGGGTGAACAAATCCTCAACTTGTTCATCTCTTAACACTTGTTTGAACTCGGCCACATGATCATAAGGATCTCCTGACCCGTCAAAATAATTCTTCATTGCCTTGATCACTTGAGTGGGTCTAAGGGTTCTTGGGTGCTCTCGGGGTCTAGGCAATGGAAAATCTTGTTCATCTCTTTGTTGCCTATGTGCTTGATATCTCCCTCTTTCAGGTCTTTCATTTTCAAATCCTGCTCTATTTCTGCCCACCGTGTGTGCAAAACTTACCTCAGGTCTCTCTCTAGTTCTTTCTCTCTGGGCTTCATGAGCTTGGCATGATCCTACACCTTGGAGACCATGGGAAACATTGGATCTTGGTGGAGGGAAAATCAATTCATTCTTCCCAAGTATATGCATGTCTATCATGTTCTGTTACCAAGAAAGTTTTCTCTGACGTGTTATCCAGGTAGACAACTTTGCCTGGTATCTCTGGATCCTTGAACTCGTAGATGATGACTATGCCCAATTGGCTAGGTTGATCTGGCTTGAATCTCCAAAAGGCTTCCTCTGTTTCTCTATTCAAAAATAGTTCTATGCCTTTGTTGTCTTGAGGGATCCAGTCTGGTGTGATCACTCTGGTCAAAACTGACTTACCTCTAGGAGTCTGGGGTCCTTGTCCTACATTTCCTTGTTCTAGGTCTCCTATCTCATTCTCATGAATGACATTTCCAAACTCATCAGTCCTATCTGGTAGGTTGGTGACCACATACATGGTCCCTTCCTTATCAATGTATGAACCCTCTTCGAACTTGACCACTGGGTGTTCCAGCCCAAAGGGTTGATCTGGATTTTTGAGTTGGACCACTGATCGCCTCAGGCCATCCTCATAGATGCGAGCACCTAATCGGTTGGTCCGAATATATTTGGGACCTTCTTATAGGGACCTTCTGGTGTTTGTAGATGGGCAGTCCCTGAGCCACCTGTAGGTTTTTCCCTATGCTAAAAGACATTTATGAATCACTTGTGTCTGAACTTAGTAACAGATGACCACTTAGTTGTTGTGCCCAAGACTTGGATGTATGGTTGACACTAGCCTCAAAAGATCTAATGCTTTGTTTATCCTTGCCTAAGTGTCTACCAGATCTCAGGTTCATAAGCTTTAGTCAAGAGTCCAAATTTTCCCTTTGGTATGGTTCAAAATTCTTTGGAGCCCCCTTGGTTCCCTAGTCCCACTTGAGGGTCAACTTCAAATGGACTTTGGATGAAAAAGTTATGTCAAATCAGGCTCCTGGGGGTCAAAACAGGCAAACAGGACCTTTTAGAGAAAATCGCGATGTTGTGAAATCAAGAGAATCGCGATTTTGTGAAATCAGAGAATCGCAATTTTGAGCACAAAATCGTGTTTTTGAAAATCGCGATGTTGAGCACAAAATCGTGTTTTGAAAATCGCGATGTTGAGCACAAAATCGTGTTTTGAAAATTGCGATGTTGAGCAGAAAATCGTGTTTTGAAAATCGTGATGTTGAGCACAAAATCGTGTTTTGAAAATCGTGATGTTGAGTAGAAAATCGTGTTTTTAGAGAATCGCGATGTTGAGCAGAAAATCGTGTTTTTAGAGAATCGCGATGTTGAGCACAGAATCGTGTTTTTTGAAAATCGCGATTTTGAGCCTTGAGAATCGTGTTTTCACAGAATCGCTTTTTTCACAAAATCGTGTTTTTGCTGAAAATCGTGTTTTTGCTGAAAATCGTGATTGGTGAGAATCGCGATTTTGAGCAGAGAATCGTGTTTTTGAGAACAATCACAGAATCGCGATTCTGAGAATGACCACAGAATCGTGATTCTTTCAGCCAACTTTTAGGTGGGAAAACAGAAAATCGTGATTTTTCAAAAAATTTTGAATTTTCACAGGATCGCGATTTTCATCATAGAATCGCATTTTTTGGCGGGAAATTCAAATTTCTGAGCGCCGGCAATGGCGAGTTCCGTATGAGCAGAAAATCATGAAAAAACTCAGCGCTTGCTCTCCCTTGCAACTCCTAACTCCTTCCCACACAATAATGCATGAAAAATGGTATGAAAATAGTGAAAATGTACTAAAAAACAAGAAATTTCTATGAAGAAGAAGATGGAAGAAGGTGGAGATGATGATGATGATGAAGATGAAGAGGAAAAAATAGAAAATGAACTGAAATGACAGTTTTTTTACCTTCCAATGTCGCAAATCTACGATCTTACCATCACAACGCTCGTCCTCGAAGCTCTCTCCCCGGCAACGGCGCCAAAATTTGGTGTAGCTCAAGCGTAAGCACCACCTCCTTTACTTGTCAATCCACGGAGACGTGAGGACCAGTATGAAGACCACGAGCAAGTGAAGGCACAAGTGCGTGAGTGAAAGCACACAAACATGCACACACATACACACACACGCGCACAAAGTAAGATCAAAGAGAGGAACAATGGAAAGCTTCGATTGCAAAAGAGTTCTCTTACAAAAGCTCTATTCTCTAAACAAGCTAACCTCAAAAATGAGCTCTCTAGCTCTTTTTATAGTTTTTTGACTAGTTTTGACCCTGTCCAGACCTAGTGTTCGGCCTAGTTAAAAATTAGGTTCCAGGGCTTATTTGAGGGCTCAAACGAAGTCTAAAAATTATGAAAATTGGTAGGATGATAGTTCTAATACTCCTCAAGCTCGAGGACTCCTCGGCTTGAACAAAATGGAGTTATAGAAATAGATAATGGTATTTACAATGGTTTTTAGTGATGAAAATCACTATTTTTGTAGGGGATTCTTCTGAAAATTTGACATACACTTCTTGGAGCTCCCTACTTGCTCCCTCTTCTTCTATGTCCACTTCTTTGATGTGCTTCCATGTTTTATGCTTGACCTTGAGTTCCAACAACGACCTTCTGTAACATTAGAGATAGGACAAGGAAAGGGTGCAAGGACTGTAAGAGCCTTGATTGACTCAGGTGCAGCCACTAGTGATGTTAAATTTTCTTACTGTCAAAAGTTGAAATTAACTGTCAATCCTATAGAAGCATATCTCATAGGATTGGGAGGTGTGGAAACCCCTTGCATGGGCGAGGTGGAACTTCTCCTCTACATTCAAGACGAAGTAATGACAGTTAAAGTGCTATTGTGTCAAGATGAGGACCTCACGAAGCCTCTTGTCTTGGGTCAAGACTGGATCTATGATCACGCAGTCAACCTAAACCTAAGAAGTGGACTCCTTCAAGTCTGGGTAAATCAGAATCGCGTTACAATTGAGTTAGAAAATGAAACACTCAAGGAATTAGACAAGGCACACACTCCTAGTCCTTCTAGGGGTACACATAAAGATGACCATGTTATTCTTGTCCAAAACTATGTGATGCAGAGGAATGATGATTTCAATCAAGAAGTCAGGGGCGCAACGGAACTCCCTTCTTTTCCAAAGACCAGAGGGATGCAGCAACCAAAGGCAGATCAAATACAGATGGAGCAGAGTAATACCTGTGTTGGAGGTCAAAAGAATGTGTGAAGCAGAATGTCTCAACCATTGAAACAAGTGTGGGTGCGGAAAGGCGAACACCCTGTTGCGATCAAGCCAACCACACGGGCAAAACTTCTTATTAATAATCAACAACACGACACTAATAATAAGTCTTTCAGAAATTATTCTGTGAAAGTAAAGTCTATTTGGGTACCCAAGAAGTCGATGAAGGCCATCCCACAATCACGACAAATTTGGGTGCCTAAGGCTTGCTTACGGGCTCAAATAGTTACACCGAGGCCACACCTTGTACAACATGGTTCACTCACTCGAACATCTGATGCCCTTTCTTATACAACACGCGCGGACACACATTGGTCCATGAGCACAAGCAGAATCACTTGTAAATGGGTCCTTAAAAAGCCTCATTTCCAAGTAGACACTCCTGAACAGCCCTCCAGAGTCCCCACAAAATCAAGACCAACAGCAAATCAGTTTGTTTGGAAGCCCAAAACGTGTAATAAACCCCCCGACCCTCATTTGTAAATTCATATCCACTTACTCACTACATCACTCATACACCACATCTTTCCATTTAGCTCCTAGGAATATCCATTCACTAACTACACACACGATCCCCAAGCACTTATTGACCTACTAACCTCTCACTAAAATCATGTTAATGTTGTAATGGGGACGCATGAACGCTTGGTTTCCATTTGCAATGTTAACATTCATTTGTCTATTCTCACAGAACCAGTGATCAGTCTCTTCACCATGGCCGAGGCAGGAACTAGCTCCCAGGCAGGCACCAGCCCCCAAATCGTGGACATTGAAAGTCTTCCCATTGAAGAGGAATTGAAGGAACGCCCAGTGGCTTTGAGGGCATTACACACCATACCGATTCAGAATCCTCCACAGGGGCACACAATGCCGGTCAGCAAAAACTCACATTGGTTCAGTGATGTGGCCAGGTCTCTGGGTGAAGGCACTTACATGGGGGAGGCCGAGATAGAGTTCAACGGGCGATGGGGCAGATATCATTTTTTCACCAGGGAATTTGAGAGGCTTCAAAATGATGAAGGTCTGAAACCCATCTGGAAGAAGGCTGGACTATACGACTACTTCAAGGCTCAGTTACCCAAACTAGACTTTCTACGGTGTTCCTACTTAATTAGCACTCTGACCCCTAGTAAAGAGAAAAAGGGATATAGTACCTTCGTTCTACCATCACTTACCAGAGGTAATGAATTAAAGCGTTTCAAACTGACGAACAATTTGGTGAGGGAAGCGCTTGACATGAAAGGCATGCATATCCCCATCGAAAAAGAGACGATGGTCCCGGATAACATGAAGAACAGGAACCTCACTAAGCTCAAAGACATGGTGGCAATGACACCCACAATCACCATTCACTTGCGAATGGTCATGCAACATTTCGCGTTCCCAGCTCAAGAGCGGTTCACAATGCCACCCAAGAAAATATGGTTCAGTCTATATTTAGCAGATGCCTTCAATTTGACAATCAACATGCCACATTGGATTATCGACCAAATCCACTTGGCACATCAACGGTGGTATAAAAAGCAAAAGTCGGTACTGTATGGATGCTGTGCCCTCACCAAGATTGTGTATAGATGTTTGGCTTATGATGTGCCAGTTCAAAGGGCATTAATTTGGACCAGGGTACAGGAATTTCAACATAGACTATCAACCGCAGGGCCGCCATCAAAGAAAATGAGAGGCGCAGTTCAGATGCCCTGTGCACAAGCCCACGGTGCGACACTGACACCAGAGACAACTCCACGACTTCCAAGGCATGTACAACCCTTCACTATCAGATTACCAAGACACAACACTGATGGACCGAATCTGGTGTTTCCACCTGTACCAACCGACTTAGAGTTTCCTCACGGCTTCACATTAGAAGACCTAACGGATGAGGAGGTAGCCAGAATAATCGAGGCTGTTAACACGGAAGTCGAGGCAGAGCAAGCTAGTGGGCAACAAACTGCTACAGATCAACCCCATCCTAGACAACTAGACGTAGTTGAAGTGAATGAAGAAGAAGAAGAACAAGAGGAGGAACGAGGTGGACAAACAGAAGAAGAAGAGCAGGAATATGAACAAGAAGTTCTACAGGAACTTGAGGGTGCCCCGGCTTATACGAAGGAATTGAAAAAGCTGTATGATACCATCAACAGAGTTTAAGAACAGCACAAACTGTCCCTCGCAGCAGGAAAAGCCCTCATGAACCAAATCCTTGAAGAGGAAGGTGTGGACGAGCAATACCGAACAACCCTTAATATGATTTCTGATGCATTGGGAGTACCTGAGACGGTGCATACAGCTCTTGCACACTCGAGAAGATCAGAGCGACGATACGACAGATGCCCCCCTTGATCAGGAAAACAAATGAATATATTAGTATCAGAACCACAGGGCACCACATCCACAACCACGGGCACAGCTCACATCATTCAGGAAACTGAGGAAGCCCATACATCCAGTGCACCCCCATCACCCCCTTTACCACCCCTACCTCCAACTCCACCAACTTCACCTCCCACTACCAGTGTAACCACTACTGTCACCGCCTCAGTGTCCACTGCCCATACCGAAGCACAGACTGTCAGTCAATCCACACAACCCACACACCCTATCACCACCTCACTTGTATACACTACCACCGACACTGTAATTCTAACCGCAGCCACGGAAAACCCCGTTCCCCCGATTACACTTCCTGGCGGTTCATATTCACAACTACACACACCACTTTACACTTTCACCACCATCACCGCACCCACAATTCCCATGTTCACAATCACTCCCATGACTGCATCCACTTTTGACCTCATGGACATATCACCCACCTCCGCACCTCTCCCTCCCCCCATACCTCCACAATCTCCCATTCCCCCACCACCAACTTCACCCTTTTCGAGCACAGCATACACGCTCCCATTCCCCTTTCCCTTCCCTTCTGCATTCAACACCTTTCCCGCATCCACTCCCATTAATAATGTATTTAATAACATGTACCAGTGTATGTCCCAGCTGCAACAGCATTATCAGCACCTAGATGCTCAGCATACAAGTCTATTCAAAAGCCATGAAACATTACAAGGACGACTCATTGACTTAGAGAAGGAAAAGCAACTACTACAACAACAGTATGTCACTTTACAGGAACAACATAAGCAGTTAGTGGCCAATCCACCCCAGTCAGATGCGGAAGAAAAACAACAACTTGATGAGTTGCTACACTCCCAGATAACAGAGAACCTCAAGACGCAACCTGGCCCTATTATGGAAACACATGTCTATAGCACTCGAGGAAAATAAGCGACTACAGAGACAGAACGAAGAAAACTTGGAAGCAGCAATGGAGGGTTCACCACAAGAAATCGACCCAGAGAAATTCAAGGCTATCCCATCTGAAAATATGCAAATCGTCTTGGAAACCCATGCCGACCTCCTGGAAGCCCACGCAGCATTAGAAAGAGAAAGAGATGACTTATTAAAGCAACTGGCAACCCAGCAAGAGTCACCAAGCAAAGTCACAACTGAAGCCGACACATCTGAAGAAGTCGCAAAACTCAGAGCAGAATTAGAAGAACTACGAAATAGAGTTCTACAATACGAGCGTCAACCCTCTCCCCTGGTGGAACCAAAACCTGAAGACTTAGTGCCAATTCAAGTGGAGGAGATCTTTGAAGACCCATACCTTCCCATGCCAACACCTGGAGGTAAGCAAACAGAAGAAGGAATGGAGATGATTGAGATCGAAGCGCCTGAATGGATGCAAAGGTTGGAAAAGGTTGCTACAACCCATGATGAGAGAGTTGCAGTTCAGATAGCATCTATGTCACAATTGGAAGAAGTCGTCATAAACTCGGATTACTTTAGAAACCTCTCCCATCATAGGTGGATTGGCATGTCTGATGATCTCTACGTTCCATTCTGTGTATTAATGGCAGATTACAATGCTAAAATCAAGCAACGTACAACAAAAGAACCAACCTCGGCGACACAGTTTGCACCAGATCATATACCTGCAAGTGCCAAGCAAGGGAATATACATCAACCTACTTGGAGAATCCGCCTGCTTGAAACCTACCCTGAGATGGTACGCACGTGGAATAACATGCCTCTATATATCAAGTATAATCCCTGCTATTGCCCTGTCTTTCGAAGAAGGTCTTGGCTGGAGTACACAAAAAGAGTTTTGACGGTTAAAGGATGTGAAAAGTGGTTAAATTATGTGTACCTAGCACCTCCTAATGGCCAACCCACAGTCAACTACATGATTTCAACCATCCGACACTGGGCAGCCCAGTTCAAGAATGTCCCAGATGTCATGGCACAGATGTGCCTAAAAATTTTTGAGCTCATGCTGATTACATTCAGGACATTTAAGAACATCAAAGAACCTCATCTTTCGACTATTGGATTTAATGAAGGGAATCAGGACCTTGTCTATGACATGAGCACCACGCCCTCCATTAACGTCGTCTATGCCTGGCATGCCCGTATAAAGTATCTACCTGCTTGCTTCAAACAGACGTTTGAAGAAATGTTTATCACGGGGTTTTGGGAATATCATTCAGAGATATTCATTCCCAGACCATCTCATCTATTACAGTTATTTGCCGTGGAACAAGCTCTCCATTCAGAAAAGCTACGTATACCACATCCAGAGGTTCCTGGGCCTGTAGATTGGGATACTCTACTCACTGACTTGGCCAAAGGGTTGAGAATTGCGGAACATCATTTAGCAAAAGACGTTGTGGAGTACTACATCCAACGACCCACCCAACAAGGGTCTGTCAGGGACGATAGACGCGAGAGAGGGGGGGGGGGTGTTAGCAGTAGTCAAGGAACTGAAGGACTAACAAGACAAGGAAGCCAACGAAGGGAGTCGGAGCGAAGAGAAGGTACAAGCAGACAGAGTAGTCAAAGAAGATCGGGCAAGTAGGCCATTATTTTTTCAGGAAGCTAAAGCATATCAAAGAGGTGGACACATAAGGAGAAGGAGCAAGTAGGAAGCTCGAAGATGTGTATGTCAAATCGTTAGAGGAAATCCCTCCAAAAATAGTGATTTTCATCACTAAAAGCCATTGTAAATACCATTTCATATTTTTGTAGCTCCATTTTGTGCAAGCCAAGGAGTCCTTGAGCTTGAGGAGCATTAGAAGTAGCTACCTACCAGTTTTCATAATTTTTAGACTCCATTTGAGCCTTCAAATGGGGCCTAAAACCTAATTTTTAACTAGGCCGGACACTAGGTCTGGACACGGCCAAAACCTAGTCAAAAACTATAAATAGAGCTAGAGAGCTCATTTTTGAGGTTAGTTTGTAATTGATTTGAAGTTGTATGAGCATTTTGGAAGTAATCTAAAGAACTCCATTGCTTCTCTCTCTTTGTCTTACCTTGTGTGCGCGTGTGTGTATGTGTGTGCATGTTGGTGTGCTTCTCACTCACGCACTTGTGCCTTCACTTGCTCGAGGTCATCATACCATCCTCACGTCTTCCCGGATTGACATTAAAGGAGGTGCTACTCATCACTGAGCTACAAGTGCACATGCCGAATCATTCATAGATCTTTCGTAGTCTATGAGCTTATATAGCCCACGACATTAACTGCCAGAAGCAATAATAACATCGCCATTTGAAAGATCATGAACTGTACATTTGCCATCAACAAATTTCACAACCAAGCCAATCTTGGCTAATGCAGAAACTGATAATAGATTCTTCTTGATCCCTAGCACAAATAAAGCATCTGACAAGGTGAAAGAACTACCATCAGCAGTAGTCAGAATGATCTTACCAACTCCCATAACAGGATAAGAGGAGTTGTTGGTGCATGTGATAGTATTCCCTGTAGGGGCAGGCTCGAGTGAAGAGAAGAAACTGCGCTGCGAGGTAATATGTTTGATCGCCCCACTATCAAAGTACCAAACATCTGAGTCCACTGCAGACATGCACTGCTCATGAGAAGATGGGTCAAAACTGCAAACAGTAGTAAACGACCATTCTTCTTCCTGCACAAGATTAGCAGACTCTATTTTTGGTGTAGAGGCTTCTGCAACAACCATTCCAGTTTTCCTTTTTCTTTGCCTCTTTTGCAGCCAATTTTGGATAGTTCTTTATGATATGATCATTCCCTTTACAGTAGTTGCAAAAAAAAATTTGCTTTTCTGATTTCTTCTCATCTTTATCCTGGTTCTTCGAATGTGTAGCATTTGCATATTTCTGCTTACTAGTAGAAGAGCTCCATTTTCCTTTGCCCTTCTGACTAGCCAGGAAAGCTTGATCTGTAACACGCATAATGGACCTATTCTGCCTGGATTGATATTCTTGTAACAGAATAGAAACTAACTCCTCAAATAACAAGGCATTCGGATTGACTTTCATCATCAATCGAAGAGTAGAAGCAAAACTCTGATATGAATCAGGAAGACCATTCAGAACGGTCTGCACAAGTGAGCTATCTGGTATAACCTCATCAGCACAAATCAATTGTTCCTTCAAGTCTTTGATCTTTGTTAGAAAACTTTCCATAGAATCACCTTCATTCATGTGCTCACTCTCCAACTATTTTCGGAGGTAAGCAACATGAGCCTCATTCCTAGCCTGGCACAATGTGGTAAGTGTATCCCAAGCATCCTTTGCTATTCTGCAAGAGCGAATGTGAGGAATAATAGCACGTTTGATAGACAAAGCTATCAATGCATGTGCTTGAGCATCTCTGCCATCCCAACGAATTTTCTCTACAGTAGGTGCAACAAAAACAGTAGCACAAATAGGAATCTACAGAATATCATCTTCGACACCATCTCCGTCAGCTTCAGCACCTGTATTTGCAATACTTGTAGTCGCAGGTGTAACAGGACGTCTTTCAACACCCTGCACAATGTTCCACAGTCCTTTTGCAACCAATACATGTCGCATCATATAATCCATAATGGGTAGTTGGTACCATCCAACGTATCCTCAACAGCCAGCATACGGAATACATCACTGCTTTCAGCCATGGCCGGTGACTAAAATACCTTGATGCAGAAAATTGACTGTATCTCAAAAAGTTGAACGAAACTACCTAGACGAGTTCTACTAAACCTGTAGCAAACTTCAAGATGCTTATACTGGAAAATCGAAACAGGTATATATCTTTGGCACAAAAAGACGAAATAGCCTGCACAAGCACTGCGATAATGCGTTTGGAGGCCGAAACGAGCTGAGATCGCGATTTCGGCACCACATAGCGAAGCTATTTTGATCTCTGAAACACCTTGAGTATGCTCACCAAATTTCGTGCGAATGTGAGACTGCAACCAGAGGAGTGTTGACAACACCCTAGATGAAGCGACGACCTGCTCTGATACCAATTGTTGGAGTTAGACGTCTGAGGAAGCACGCGAACAGCACAAGGAAGAAGAAGAAGCTTGGAGCACAACACACAAGATTTAATGTATTACTAGAGAATGTACAAAGATAAGTAGCACATTAGGGCAATAGGCGTATATACAAGCCGGGGGGGAAAAAACCTCCTAAAGAGGGAAAAAAGTGCCCTGGTGGTCCTAGAGTGTTCACACACATCACTACCTAAATATATCAACATGGAAGCATATAGCAAATCAAGTGCCAGAAGTAACTAAACCACCCTCTCATGTAGGGACACACAAGAGAGTCCTAGAGATACCCTTGGAGAAGATAGAAGATATGAGTGAAGGAGAAGAAGGAAAATACATATCTCCCTATTATCTATCAAGGCTATACCACCAAAGTAATATTAGACTCATGTGCAAGAGTTGCCATTGTTACCACCTCCTTATGGAAACATTGGGGGAAGCTAGCACTCAGGCAAATGAGGATGAAATTGCAAATTGTAGATGGATACATCGAGAAGCCTCTAACATTTCTAGAATGGATAGCTATCACCACTTATGGTGTGGAATTTGAGCACACATTCACTGTATTTGATTTTTGCAAGAACCACATGTATGAGATGATCTTAGATAGGCTATTGATGTGACAATTATAGATAGTGCAAGATAGGCGAACCAATTATTTATACTTTCAACACTTGGGAGTCACCGCTAAAGTTAATCTCAAGGAATATTCACATAAGATGTACCCCCTTACAATGGAACCCCATCCATAGAGCAACAAATGACATGGAGTCAGTGCACTCCATAGGATTAGGATCCTCTTGGATGCATGAAGACACCCACTTATGGATGTGTAAAGTCATAGTCGAGGAAGAGTAAAGAGCAACCATTAGAGATGTTGGTGCTAAGGAGAATCCTAGAACAATCAAGACCTAGCCTATGCACAATGATTTTCCGAGATGAAGAATTTCAACCCCACGGTTGGGCCAAAATTCTAGCCACCAAGGACATAATAGTCAATGAAGAACAGTGGACTTCCCATTGCGATGAGGATGGCTATGACATTTCAATCTTCATGATAGAAACAATTGCATGTCATTTGGTTATCAAAGAGTGATGAAGATGAAGAGTCCATCCTCATGGAGCCTTTTTGTGCTTTAGAGGAAGAGTACCTGTATTTAATAGAAGCTAGAATGCAGGAGGAGGAAAGATCAAAAGAAGAAGAGACATTGATAATACCCAAGAAGAAGAAAAGAGAGAAACCTACTCCCAATGTTGTAGAGGAAGAGACCTCCTTTGAAGTCCCTGAAAACTTCAAGAAATATGAGATGTACAACCAAAAGGTCATGATCTGGATGCCTTATAGAGAAGCACTCACAAGAGTGGCATACAACAAAGCGAAAACTAAGAAAATTATTCTGACCATAGAAGAGGGAGAAGAATGATGTAGTATATAGGACAAGATCTAATGGACGAAGAAGAAAAGGATTTGATTGCATTACTAAGAGAATATAGAGATGTGGTTGCATGGAGCTATGAAGACTTAAGAGGCATAGACCTAGATATGTGTTCTCACAAAATCCCCATGTCCTTGGAATCTAAGCCAATGAAGCATAAACCATACACATACAATGATAATTATGCACCAAAGATCAAAGAGGAAATAGATTCCTTGATAGAAGCTGGATTTATCTATGAAATTGAGCATACTGAATAGGTATCCCCCATTGTAGCAATGCCTAAAAAGAATGGGAAGTTACAAGTGTGCATTAACTTGAAGATGCTAACACCATTAGACCATTGTGCTATTATTTCTTACGTGGTATCAGAGCTCAAGAGGTTCTACATGGTGTAGAAGTAGAAATGTAGAGGTTGCAGAGGCTTCAATGACAAAAGAGAAAATATGTCTATTGGTCTACTTTGTTGTACTATTATTTCTTATATGGTATCACAGCTCAGGAGGCTCTAAGTGATGCAGAACAAAAATGCAAATGTGGCTACAACGACAAAAGAGAGAAGGTTGCATATAGGTGGACAACACCATCTTTGTAGTTGCATTACTCTTGGCAGTTTGAGAATTTGCATTCTCTATCTCTCTCTATCCGAGTTTTTCTCTCACTCCAACGTATTGGTCTATTCCATTGTGCTATTATTTCTTACATGGTATCAGAGATTAGGAGGCTCTAAGTGGTGCAAAATAAAAAACACAGAGGTTGTAGAGGCATCATCGTCTACAACTGGGAATTAAGGTGGTTTGTCAATAGGAGTAGATGGATCACAAGCAGGAGAAGTAATGATTCCAATCATCCCAACATTGTGGATACAAACACAACCTTCATGGAAGGTAAGCTTGATGGTACCAATTACACCTCGAGGAAGTTCAAAATCATTTCTATCCTTGATTAGTATGAGCTTCTGGAGACTGTTCTTGGCACTGATCATGAGCCTCAATGTAGAGGGAGTAATCGGTTCTATGATTCTAGTACTCCTTCTACTCAAGGGAAGTTCTTCTTTAGGGAAGTATACCTTGTAACATGATTGTGTAAGTATCACAAGAAAGACACAAAGAATACAAGAGGGACACAGAGGCAGATTATGAGCACGAAAATGAGAAAAAATAGCCCACTTTGATACGATTGCAAATAACACTTTAGATAACAATACAGTGGCCTCTAGCCACTCCAAAGTATGAAATTTGAGTACTTGACACAAGGAAGGTATACAAAATAATATTTGAATTTTGCAAATAACTTCAAGAAATATAGCAAACTCTAGTTTACAAGGGCTATCCTAGAGTATCCAATCTCATTGTCATGCCAACTGCCATCCAACTTTGAAGCCCTGACTCTATATCCACCATAGAGAGGCCTCTTTCATAGTGGACAAAGTTGCACTAATGATCAGAGAGTAACCAGGGAGTAACACTATGGAAGGCACACTTAGGAAAAGCTCGATAGAAGCACAGTTACACAAAAAGACAAAAAATAATAAGAAGATAGAGCAGTCCCCAACTGAATATGACGAGAGCGTGCATATCTATCACCTCATGTGTCTCTATGTATCCTTTTGGATCCCCCAAAATAGATGCAAACTAATTCTTATATAGATCCCCAGGCCAAGAGAGCGGCCTCCGTGGAATCCAATCATTTACTTTACCATCACTGCTTACTACATGCGCACCACTTTCACTGACAAAAGTGGTAGAAGAGTTGGCCAGTTTTGGAGAAGTGGCCCGAATCTGGTACTGACAACACTAACTCAAAACGGCCTACAACTTTGGAATATAGCCTTGCATGAGATCCTTTCCTTTAGCATGAATCATCACTTCATTTTGAGCTTTGAGTATCTCCATGAGTCCATAGGTCGAAGGGATCCGACTTTGAATCCTGATCTAAGGACGATGCATGGTCTAACTAGGGAGGATGGAAAAGAGGAGGGATGGGGGGACCAATTTGATGGCAGATGATTTCTCTTCTCTTTGGGATTTGAAGCCAACATGAAGGTGAATTCTGATTCCTTGGGTAAGGAAGAGTAAAGGGTGAATTATGGGGAAGTCTGCAAGATGAATTTGATTGATGGGGCCATTTTTTGGTGACTTATTCAGAGGGAAAAATTGGGAGTGATGTGGGATTTTTGTCAAATTGAAGAAGATAAAAAGGGCAAATTCGGGTTGATTGACCTCATTTATTTGAGCGAGTGTTCTCAATGAATCCGAATCTTACCATCACTGATGAAGATCAATGGTGACAAATAGCATGAATCTGATGAATACTGAGGAAAATTTTAGAGGGGTTTCGATAGCAGATTTGGCTTATGGGAAAATTGATGCGATGATTTAGGACGTCTTTTGTGAGCATGAACTACCAATGAAGAATTTTGGAGGACGATTATCAGACAAATGTGGGAGACGACTCAGGCAATGCTTTTCCAGCTAGCGCCTCCTTCTTGGTGGATGCATTAGGCACTTCTTGGTGCTAATGCTTCTTGGCAGATGCATCCCTTAATGATGAGTTTTCACGCATCTAAAGGACCAATTTTTTTAGCAGATGATAGAGACAAATTCTCAAAAAATCCAATGGAGGATTCCTTTAGAGATGAATTCTCTTGGCGGATGATGCAGACAATTATCAATTTGAGCACAAATGCTAATTTTCTCTAGAGGAAGAATACTCTAGGAGAAAATTGCCTCCTTTGAAGGGCCCAAGTTCATCATAAACTACATCCTTTATTATATTAAGATGGACTATATCCTCATGTGATAGGCATGGCTCATTTGGATAGCACCCATCCATCCGGGTTCAAGTTCTCTTATTGGCTGTGGACACCGTCAAAATGAGTCAAATTTTGATGGCGAATTCAGTGGAATTGAGGGATTCTTTTGTGTGTGCTAAGGGGACAAAAATGACGAGTTCACTTCTTCTTACTATGGTGAATTTTGATGGTGAATCGATTCAAATTGAGGATGAGATAGATTCTTCTGTGTGTGTTGAGGGCAACGAATTCACTTCTTTTGCTAGAGTCAATGGAGATTTTTTTGCGACAAATTGTACATGTTGAGGACGAGAAGGATTCTAAATGGTCATACCAGAGTGAACTTCCAGCTTTAATAGCTTTTAGGTGGATTTTCTCCAAAGCCAAACTTCTTCAGATGAACGAGAAAGAGTAGATTCAAACTTCAAATGAATGAGAATTAACTCCTATCAACATCGAGATGAATTTTATTTCCAATTCTCCATATGGATGTGCAAGGCAATCTCCAGATGAATTTCCTCTAATGTACTCTCTCTCTTGCTCACTTCTGCCACACGATTTTGTGGAGGTAGAAAAGACGAATTCAAGGAGTATAAATTCATGGAAGATCTAGGAGGACTAATTAATGGAAGAGCTAGAGTTATGATTGAAGTTATGCAACTAACAAATTCATAGGATGAATTCTTACTAGAATACAGTCCCCCACAAGAAGTTGTTGCACCATCTCGGTGCAACTCCTCATTTATTGGCTAAAACTACTAGAAATGAAATGAGAATTGCTTATTGACAAAAACAAGCTAGAGATGAGAACTATGGTATATACAATGATTGAATTCTCTCAAGATTTCTTCAAGTTAGATAAGTCTTCACCCTGGAAATGTTAACCAGGGGCAATTTCTCACCTTAAAAGTCCTCCACTTGTATTGCTCCTTATTGAAATATCTTTAGCACTTGATAAGGTCTCAACCACTTAGGTGGCAATTTGGTAGGTACTATTGGTATTTGGTACACAAGGACTAGGGATCCCTCTTCCACTTCATTGGTCCTTAAATGCCTATCATGCATTTTTTTCCTCTCCTCCTACTTTACCTGCAATCTCTTCATAGTGGATTCCCTATGTTCTTCTGGCGCTAAGAGTCTTCTAATATGAGGGTAAACTCTTATTGTCTTTGCCTCCATTTTCTTCCTGATGATGAATTCGAAAGGGGCTAGCACCTCCTTCCCATAGCCCAAAAGGAATAGGCTCTCTCAAATGGTGCCTCTTCTCCTTGTTCAAACAGCCCATATTGGACCAATAAGTGTTTGCGACCATGAACTATGATGGTCAAAGGTTAATTTGCGTAGTAATCCATTCAAAATTTCATTAGAACTTCCTACCTGCGTATTTTCTATCTGGTAATAGGCACATGATTTTTTATGGAAGACCTTGCACTTGTCAAAGATAAATTGTAGAAGATGATTTACAAAGTGTGTGCCTCTATCACTCGAAACTTCTAGTGGGTAGCCAAATCTTGAGAATATTCTTTTATAGATAAACTTGTCTACTTTAGTGGCAGTACAATCAGTAGTAGCCTTAGCTTCTATCCACTTAATATAATAACATGTGGCCATCAAGATATACTTCTTACCACTCGGTTGACCAGTTGGATTGATTGGTCCAATGAAATCAAGACCCCACCGTTCGAAAGGTAGCCTTCCTGTGGAAATGACTAATGGTTGAAAATTTAGTTTGTTAGTCCTACGAGCACATCTCTAACATATGTCACATCCTTTAGCAAACTTGATAGCATCTTTGTAAACATGAGGCCACCATAATCCCTTGTGGACGGTTTTGTGAGCCAAATCGTCTCCCTTGAGATGCCCTTCACTATCTATTGCTTCAAGCAAAAAATTTACCTCCTGTTGATAAATACATTTTCTCAAGATACAATCGTGACAATATTTATACAAATGGTTGTTTATTAGTGAATATGTTTTGGCTTTAAAGAGAAACCTCCTCTTCTCTACTATTGTTATGTTCCCAGGCAATGTTCCAGAAGTGAGAAAATGCAAAATTTTAGCACACCAATCAATTTGAGACTCTACCACAAAGAGAATTATATCCGCAAGTTCATCGTTAATACCTGTTACCTTTTCACTCATGGTTGTCCTTAATACCTGATCTTCCATGTAGTGTTCTTTTCCTTGCTTAATATGAATCTTGAAGTCATATTCTTGAAACAGTAGTAACCAACACGAAATCCTTCCAGCTACTCTAGGTTTATTAATTAAATACTTCAGAGGTTGATGATCAGATGTGACAATGAAATGCACATCTAGAAGGTAGTGCCAAAACCTTTGAAGTGTGAAAAAAATATCCAAACCTTCCCTTTTTGTAGTGTTGTAGTTTCTTTCAACTTTGGTAAGTAGTCTGCTAGCATAGGTTGATCCATCTTGGGCATGGATGGTTGAGCCAAAACCACTCTTATTGCATGAAGACTATCATTTATTTGTATGTGCATGGAATTCTAATTACCAGTTGGGAATAGTTGAGAGTGGAGCAGTACATAGCCTGAACTTTAGTCCACAAAATGCCTTTTCAGTTTCAGGACCCCATGAGAAGGGAATTTTCTTACTATAAGCCTTGATAGAGGCTTAGCTATTTTTGAGTACATATACAAATCTTCTATGGTACCCTACATGGCCTAAAAAGCTTTGCACTTCCTTAGAAGTCCATGGAATGGGCATGGAAAGGATAGCAATGACCTTTGCCGAATCTACAGGTATCCCTTCTAGAGACACTATGTGACCAAGGAGAGTTCCTTTAGTGACCAAAAAATGACATTTAGCATGATTCAACTTCAAACCTATTTTGAGACACTTCTCAAAGATTTCCTTCATATTTTCCACGTGATCATGAAAATCTTGGACTACTGCTCTTCTATCTGTGTCTGAGAACACTAAAACGTCATCGATGAAAATGTGCAGAAAGGTTGTCAACCATTTTCCTAATATTAGATACATTTTTTTATTAAATGAAGCAGGTGCATTTTTCAACCCAAAAGCCATGTGTGTATACACATAAGTGCCCTAGGAGTAACAAAGGCAGTTTTGTCTTCATCATCAAGATGAATTAGTATTTGGTTGTAGCCATTGAAACCATCAAGAAAATTGCACAAAGTGTGACATGTTACTTCCTCCAGTACATGTTCTATGAAAGGTTGAGGGAAACCATCTTGAACAATCACCTTATTTAAAGCACAAAAATCAATGCATACTCTTATTTTGCCACTATTTTTCTTAGGTGCAATAACTACTGCCTTGATTGTTCTATTGGAACAATAATACCTGCCTCCTCTAGTTTTGTTATTTCTAACTTTATTGTCTCTACATATTTTGGATTGAGTCGATAAGGCCTACTTCTTGTAGGTGCAGCTCCCTCAACTAAGGGTATTCAATGTAATCCAAGCTCCTCTAGAATTAGTGTTAGATCCTTGTAGGACCATGCAAAGGTATTTTTATAGGAGAAAAGAAGAGAAGTTACCTTCTACAGTAAAAAGGGATAGTGCCACAACCACGAGGCCAAGTGGATTATTTGAGGATTCTCTTCACCTCCAAGGTTTACTTCTTGAACGAGCACTTTAGGAGTGGCCTCACTTGAAAAAGCATATGCATTGTATGCAGGAGTAGAATTCACCTTATGTTCCATAATGTGTTCCTTGGTCCATCCTTGAGGAATATCTAAAGACGGGAGGTCTTCTCTACTCTCAGGCTCAAAATTAGGTCCCTAAGACTCAAAATTAGCCCCCTCATAAACTTCTCCAATTTCGATATTTTTAGGCCTTGTCACCCTTTTATAGAACTTTGTAATGGTGAATTTTCATGAAATTGGCCCATTTTTGATCCAATGGACCAATTTGGTCCAATAGTCAAATTTATGTATTTGGACTTGGTCCACTTAAGTCGAATGGCCCAATTTGGTCCGATGGCCCAATTCGATCCAATGTTCCAATTTGAGTAGTTGGACTCTCAAGAGGTATTGGCTCACTTCCTGCTAATATTTTTCCACCAAGACCATTTTGTGAAAGATGCCCAATTTCGGTCCCTAAAGGCTCTGTGTTGTCCCTTGCTTTTTTTCTCTTGCAAAGACTCATTTTCTCTCCCTTGTTAGTGTTCGAGCTTAAATTTTCATTTTTTGACTCTTTTTTCCCTTCTTGGGCTTCTTCTACAAAATCTTTATTTATTTCACTAATTTCAACAATGCAACACTTTGCACCACCCATCATCCAATTTGACATATTATCTTCTTCCTGGGGTATAGAAGGCATTACCTAAGTATCTACTATATATCTAGTCGCCTTGGCAGTGTCGCAACCCCCACTATCTATAAGTGGTTATTAATCTTTGAGGAAATCCACAACTAGTTCTTCCCCCAATCCTATAGTGCTTTTGCTTGCCTTAGATAGGGCCTTCCCAAAAGTACAAGGGATCATGAACACATATTTCTTAGGTGTTACAAATGCGATCGAACTTACAATATGTGGCTGACCATGCTACTATATATTTTATCAAAGAACATATACAAAGGTGTCTGGCAGCCACTTGGCCTTTCACATGGACACTAATGGTAACAGTCTCCCACTAAAGACCAATATGGCCAAAGTGACTATGGGAGAAAAAAAAAGAATGATAAAGAATACATGTGTGTAAGTATAGAAACGATACCTCCCACTTGATGGGCATGTTACATAGTATACAAGAAATTGTGTAAGATCATGAATCAAATAAACCCCATCAAGTGACAAGAGAATTGAAAGCTATCTTATGGTAGAGCTTTAGTCAAAGCATATGTAGCATTATCTCGAGCATGAAACTTCTCAAGAATAAAGTGCTCAGTGGCTAACCAATCTCTATGAAGTGATACCTCACCTCAATGTTCTTAGTCTTTGCATGATAGATTGGATTCTTAGCCAAAGAAATAGCAATCTAGCCATCACTGAGAAAATAAGGTACATGCTGAGCTAGACCCATATCACAAGCAATATAAGAAAGCCATATTGCAACATACTCCGCTTCTATGGTGGAAATAGTTGTACGTTCTTGAAGACGAGATCTCGAAGAAATAGCACCTCCAGCAAAATGAAAAATGTACCTTGATGTAGACTTTCGATTGTCTACACAAGTACAATAACCAGAATCTATGTTACCAATAATGGATTCCTTTCCTCTACCTAAGCATAGAAACTTGTCCTTAGTGCCACTCAGATATCTCAAAATCACCTTGACCACTTTCGATGCTTCTTGCCAGGATCAGACATATATTTGCTCACAACTCCCACTACAAATGCAATGTCTGGTCTCATAGCTACCATAGCATACATGAGACTACCAACAATAGAAGGAATTTTTGTCTGATTTGCGACAATCATACTTGCTTAGTTTCAGATATGTGGGTAAAGGTGTACTTAATGGCACCTTCTATATTGAAATTTTGAAGTACTTTGAATATGTACTCACTTTGAGACAAGTATATGCATCTTTTATTCCTATCAAACATAATTTGCATGCCAAGAATATGTTTGGCATCCCCCAAATCCTTCATATAAAATGTCTCACTCAACTTTTTTTGAGAAATGACAACTCATAAGAGGACTTCCCAACAATCAACATATCATCGGCATAAAGTATCTAGCATATCAAGCTTCCATCTGAGCGTCTCTTTTTTGTAGAAACAATGATCTTCATTGCTTTGAGAATAGCCATGAGACTTCATAAAAGCATCAAATGTTTGGTACCATTGTCTAGGGGACTATTTAAGTCCATATAAGCTCTTCTTTAGCTTACATACTAGACTTTCTTTGTCAAGAACTACATAACCCTGTGGTTGTTCCATATAGATCTCATATGTAAGATCTTCATGCAAGAAAGCAATTTCCACATCCATTTGGACTAAGTTTAATTTCTCTATTGCAATGAATCCAAGCAACATGAGCAAGGTAGTCATCTTGACTACTCGAGACAAGATTTCCTCAAAATCAATGCCATGTTGTTTCTTAAAACCCTTTGCAACAAGTCGTGCTTTATACTTTGGAGAAGCACTATCTGATGTGAATTTTAGCTTATATACCCATCTTCATGGTAAATCTTTCTTGCCCTTTGGTAAAGGTACTGAATCCCAAGTACCATTCTTGTCAATAAAATCGAATTCACTTATGGTATGCTCCCACTTGACATGATCCTCTATCTACATAGCCTCTTTTTAGCAAGAAGATGCACCAGCATCTACTAGCATAACAAAATCCATTCCTAGAATGTATCTATCATGTGGATAGGATACACATGCAAAATGTCTCAATGGTTGCTCAATAGGAACATTTGCAGACTCATCTGATTGCACATTCTCTTGAACATCCCTATGTGTAGCATTTTTATGCATGCTAATTGGAGGACTAATAATCATCAAACACCACTCTTCTCACTTAAACCTCCTTAATTGGTTTTTTATGCATTTTTGACTCATTGAAAAGACATCATTACTTTTGTTCACTCACATTGTTTCAAGATCCCATAAGCGATATCCAAATTGGCCTTCTCAACCATATCCAATAAAGATGCATGTGTCTGAGTTATGGTCCAACTTTTGTGTAAGATTCTTGGGTATATGAACATATGCTTCACACCCAAAAACTCGAAGATGATTATAATGGTGGCTTCCCTATCAACAACTTTTGTGCCACTTTCAGACTTTTGGCAATACTAGGTGAAAGGTTAATCATGTGAACTACACTCAATACTGCTTCTGCCCAAGAGCCTTGTGAAAGGTTTGCATGGTGCAACATAGAAAATGTTGTATCAGCTACACCATTCTGTACTGGGGTATGAGGAGTTGTAAACTCTATAAAGACTCCTCTAGACTAATCGAAAAGGCTGAATCCATGTGAGGTATACTCACCCCCATTATCTGAATGTCTTAGTTCCTTTTTCAATATGAACTAAAGCAATCCATTTTTTAAGGTAGGGAATACCTCATCCTTCAATTTGATAAGATATACCTGGACTTTTCTAGTAGCATCATCTATGAAAGTGACAAAGTAAAGAGAACCACCTAATGACCTTGTGGGCATATGACCATACACATCTGTATGAAGGAGATCTAAAGGTTGAATTGAAGATTCAGTGTGCATCTTATGCACATTCCTAGTTTTCTTTCCATATTGACAATGCTTGAAAAATGAAAAATCAAAGAAAGACAACATAGGTAAGTAGCTAAAAACAAGAAAGATTTTCCATTCTACTACAAGATGTGTGGCCCAAACACCGATGTGAGGTATACTCGCCCCCATTATCTGAACGTCTTAGTTCCTTTTTCAGTCTGAACTAAAGCAAGCCATTTTTTGAAGGTAGGGAATACCTCATCCTTCAATTTGATACAATATACCTAGATTTTTCTAGTAGCATCCTCTATGAAAGTGCCAAAGTAAAGAGAACCACCTAATGACCTTGTGGGCATAGGACCACACACATCTATATGAATGAGATCTAAAGGTTGAATTGAAGATTCAGTGTTCATCTTATGCACATTCCTAGTTTGCTTTCCATATTGAAATGCTCACAAAATGAAAAATCAGAGAAAGGTAACACAGGTAAGGAGCCAAAACGAGAAAGATTTTCCATTCCACTACGAGATGTGTGGCCCAAACACCAATGCCAAATACAAGTCATAGGATGTTGAGTAATAGCTAACAAGTTTTCTTCCTATGATACCAATAAAGAATAAATGGAGCCAACTTTGCTTCCTTTTGCAATAACCATATCTCCATTTGATATGCAAAAGGACTGAGCATAGAAAATCACCTTGTAACCAAGGTCATCAAGTTGACCAAGTAACATCAAAGTAAGTGATAACTGAGGTGCATGGCATACATTATGCATAGTAAATTTTGAATAATCAATGAACTTCACAACCACATCTCCAATCCCCACAATGTCATGCTGGTAAGAGTCATCTAGTCTTACAGTACAAAGACACTTTGCTATTAGAGAACCATTCTCTATGTGGTGTCACATGGAAAGAAGCACTAGAATCTAGCAGCTATGTATGGGAAAGAGAATCAGCCATAAGAGCCTCAATGGGCATAGTACTATCAAGTATCAACACATCAGCATCATCAAAAATAGCATTAATTTATTGAATCTTCACAATTGAACCAGATGGTGTAGGTAGTTGTTTAACATGTCTATCAACATTCTGTCATTTACCTTTAGCATTCTTTAACCCTTCTTTCTTCATGTGTCCCTTCTTATCACAATCATGACTTTCGATATTCCTCTTTCTTTCCTTGGTAAGAACCATGAGCATTATATGCATCTCCACTTTGAGTGCCAACCATAGATTTTCTACAAATCTCCTCATTGAAGAGTGCTCTAGATATGTCATCATAGACGAGTTTACCACCAAGCACACTATTGCTAATAGTTGTGCATCACATGATGATGGCAAGGTGAATAACAACAAGATTGCTTTCATTTCAATATCCCTCTTCATTTTTTGAGCCTTTAACTGAGAGAACATAGCATCAAATGCATTTAGATGAGAAGCAACACTATCTGTGTTCTTCGTGCAAAGATCATATAACTTTCTCATCAAATACACTTTATGTGATGCCATTTCTTTTTTTGTCAACTTTATTGTTTAGGCTCAAAAACCTACATAAACTTGTGGTGGCTATTCCCTCCACAGTTGAAAAGCTTTCGAGAAACCTCTAGATACTAGTATGGCTAAAATCACAACCCCAAAGCTGAATATTTGTTATCGAAGAAGTACAAAGTGTTGGAATATGCAAGTCCACACAGTCTCTTCAAAGTATTATTATAGGTTGAAATCTTTATTAAAGTTCATTATATTCTTAGAGTGATTTATTATGTTTTCCATATCAGCCATAGTTGTGAATAAAGCATATTTGAAGTCAATGCCAAGTTGGAAAAGTGTTCCTATAATTTAGGAAAAATTTCAGGACAGCAGCACACCTTTCTTGAAGGCAATTTTGCACGGATCATATCTCCCTAATCGTGCATCCTTTTTGGTTAATCTAAAAGCTGAAATGTTCTCCATAATATCACGTATCAGCTCACCAAAAATCTCCCGCAAAAGCATCTCCAAACTCAAGTTATGATGGCCGCAAGTTGGTAGGTAGAGAATTGGTAGATTGCTGAAAACGGCTAGTAGGCCAACTTTTGAAGCTTGTATCTTGAGCTACGTACGTCACCTCAAAATGGTTTCTTTAGAAACTTTGTTCCCATATCATGCAAAATCTTCATCTAAAATAGTTTCGCCAAACTCCCACGCATTAGAGAGTTATGCCTATTTAAACAGAAGCTTCTGAGCATTTTGAGAAGACAGATAGAGGGCTGGAGTTGAGAGACAGTCGAATCATTTCTTGTAGTTGTGAAGTGCATCCTAGGGACTGAAGTGGAGTGGTGTATACCACACAATCTTGGCCATTATACATTGGCTTCATTTGTATCATTGAGCTCATTTGATAGTGTTATTAGCTTTGTTCTTTTCAAGTGGTTTGAGTTTGAGTTAGCTTCTACTACTGAACTTTGTATTCTTGTTGGTTTAAGGATTGCTCACTTATGTGTCTCTCATATCTCATCTCATATATTCCTTGAGAATTTGTTTAAGCTCAGCTCCTCATTTCTCACATGGTATCAAAGAACCTAGGTTAGAAGTGCCTAGTGTGAGCATATTTGAGTAAAGGGAAGAGTGTCGATTCAACATGTTCCAGCTGAGATGGCACCAAGTCGCCATAACCTACACTTAGAAGGAGTTGAGAATTACAATGGCAACAACTATGCTACATGGAAGGTAAATATGGAGTCCTTACTTTTCTTTCAAGATTGTTGGGATTTAATTTCAATGGACAGACCGACTGGAAGTGAAGAAGAATTGTCCAAGTGGGATAAGAAGACCATGTTTGCAGTTCATATGATAAGTTTGAGTGTCAAAGATGACATTCTCAGCCATCTCCTTGATGTGAAGAGTCCCAAGAAGGCATGGCAGACATTGAAGAATATCTACGAGTCCAAGAGCAGCTCGAGGCAAGTGGCATTGAGGGCTGAACTTACCAATTGTATGAGGAAGCAAGGAGAGGATGCTTCAAGCTTCATCAAGAGAGTCAAGAATCTACATCAACAACTAGTGGTTGTTGGAGATAAGATGTCTGACAACGAGCTCTCTACAATCATCATCCATGGATTGCGAGATGGATATGAAGGCTTAGTTCAAGGCCTCATCATCTTGAGGGAGAAGCCATCTCTTGAGGAGATGGAACAAATTTTCAGAGATGAAGATCAAAGGCAAGCTGCAATGAATTCAATACATGATGGAGGAAAGGCATCAACATCGAATGACAAAGCACTCTTCAATCAAGGGGAAGAGGAAGATTCAACACACAAAGAGGAAGAGGGTGGCATCAGCCCACTCACAACCAAGATCGACAAGATCATGAAGGTAATCAATCTTTCCAAGAAAGAGGACATCCTTCCTCAAGAGGTAAAGGAAGAGGAGAAGATAGAGGTAGATATTACTCTATCCAATGTTACAATTGCTCTAGGTATGGCCATTTTGCTAAAGATTGCAGAGTTATCAAGATAATGGGAGAGGAAGATCAGCCCACTACATGGATGGAGAAGGTGGAAATGAGTCCACTCATTTTGAAGAAGATTCTTCACTTGTATCATTAGAAGAGATAGCAGCCCATACACATGATCCCAAAGAGGAACCATGGTGGATCGATAGCAGAGCAAGTTCTCATATGACTTCTCATGCTCAATACTTTTCTAATATTGATGATTCTCATAATGGTACTATCTTTACAGCGATAGTACTCCAACTTCTATTGCAGGGAAAGGTGACATACCCATTCAATTGGGAACGGGAGAGAAAAAGACACTCGGCAATGTTCTCTTGGTACCATCGCTTACCAAGGATCTACTTTCAGTTGGAGCTATGACTGAGAAGGGACTCAAACTAGAGTTTGAAGGCCAGCAATGCCTCATTAAAGATCCAAAGAATTCCTACAAAGTGGTTGCTAGAGTAAGAAAGCAAGGAAAGCTTTTCAAGTTAGAAGGAGAAGTCTCAGCATTTTCAGCAATGGGAAATGACAAAGCAGCCCCGAGTATGCCTACCAAGTTATGGCACAAACGGTATGGTCACTTGAACTTCAATAGTATGTATGCTGAAGGAGAAAGGCATGGTCATTGGAATTCCAGCCTTATAAAGGATTGGAAAAGTGTGTGAAGCGTGCTGCCTTGGAAAGCATGCTAGGAATAAGTTCTCAAAGAGCAACTCAAGGGCACGTGATATACTTGATGTGGTGCATGCTGATGTATGTGATTCAACCCACACTCCCTCACTTGGAGGGAATATTTATGTTGTTACCTTCATGGATGATTTCTCTAAATATACTTGGGTTTATTTTATGAAGTCCAAGGCTGATGTATTTCATATTTTCAAACACTTTCATTCTATGGTGGAAAAGATGACAGGACAAAGACTAAAGACTCTACAGTCTGACAATGGAGGAGAATTCTTGTTGAAGGATTTCAGCCATTATCTACTTGAGCATGGCATTCGAAGGCAACTTACTTGCAGCTACACTCCACAACAAAATGGATTGGCAAAGAGGAAGAATAGGACATTATTTGAAGCAGCAAGATGCATGCTCAAAGACAACGGTCTGAGCAACATCTTTTGGGCTGAAGCAATCAACACTTCATGCTATTTGATGAATAGGTCTCCTACCGAAGTCTTGAAGGGCATTACCCCCTATGAAGCTCTTCACAACATCAAACCTAAGGTACATCATTTAAGATTTTTTGGTTGCCTCGCATTTTCTCACATTCCAGATGAAAAGAGGAAGAAGTTGGATGACAAGTCAAGGAAATGCATCTTTGTTGGATATAGTGATGTAAGCAAATCTTACAAACTTTATGATCCATGTAAGAAGGAAACATTCCTATCAAGGGATGTGATTTTTTATGAGAATGCAAGCTTCAGTTCAGCATCAATTTCAGATTTAGATAAAAGCTCTTCAACAACAATTAAAGTTGAAGTTCTCTCTTCTACACATGAGGAAACCATTGAAGAATTAGAGGAAGAAGATGAAGATCACCGTGCAACTCCTAGAAGGTCTTCAAGGATCAGAACACAACCTCAAAGACTTACATATCAATGAGGTAATTCCTCAAGTTTTGAGCAAAGTAATGTTGCTTTTCTTAGCTCTATTTTACAACATGACGAACCCTCAACATACAAGGCTTCTAGTACTCAAAAGGAATGGCAAGAAGCTATGACAAAGAGATGGCTGCTCTTCATCAAAATGGGACATGGGAGTTATGTCCATTACCTCCCAACAAGAAAGCAATCGGATGCAAATGGATCTACAAGCTCAAATTCAACAAGGGAAGATAGATAGACACAAAGCAAGGTTAGTAGCTAAAGGATATTCTCAACAATATGGATTGGATTATGATGAAACATATGCTCCAGTAGCAAAGATGAGTTCAGTTAGGCTATTACTTTCCCTTGCCTCCATATTCAAGTGGAAGGTGAAGCAAATGGATGTCAACAATGCCTTCCTCAATGGCATACTTGAGGAAGAAGTCTACATGCAACAACCGGAAGGATACATTGTCAAAGGTAAAGAGCACATGGTATGCAAACTTCTCAAAAGTTTGTATGGTTTGAAGCAAGCTCCCCGAGCTTGGTATGCAAGGATTGATGAGCATCTTTGCTCTCAAGGCTTTCAAAGAAGCAATGCTGATCATAGTTTGTATTATAAAGTCAAGGGAAAAGATATTGTTATTGTTCTTGTATGTGTGGATGATCTCATGTTGATAGGAAGCAATGAAGCAATGATTGAAGATGTTCAAAGAAAACTCTCTAAAGAGTTTGAAATGAAGGATCTTGGTGACTTACACTACATTCTTGGCATCGAAGTCTCTCAACTAGAGAAGGGAGATATATTTATCTCTCAACAAAAGTACCTTGATAGGTTTGAGATGTCTCACTCTAAGCCAATCTCTACGCCTATCGAGTCAACTCCAAACTCACGAAGGATAAGAATGGTGTTCCATATGATGAAACACTATATAGACAACTCATAGGATCTCTCCTCTATTTGACCATCACAAGACCTGATATTTGTTTTGTACTGAACTCTCTCTCCCAATATCTACAAGCTCCCAAAGTATCTCATTGGAATATAGCCAAGAGGATACTAAGATATTTGAAAGGTACTTCTTCACTTGGAATTCTCTATGGAGGAGATACATTGAATCTTCGTGGATTTAGTGATTCAGATTATGCAGCAAACTTGGTTGATAGAAAGAGCATAAGTGGAACTGCCTTCTTCCTAGGCAATGGAGCTATTTCATGGAGTTCCAAAAAGCAAAGTACGATCAGTTTATCCTCTATAGAAGCTGAATACAAAGCTCTCACAACCTCAGCTTGTGAAGCTATTTGGATGAGATTGGTTTCGGTGAAAACCAACCTACCACCATTCATTGTGATAATGTCTCAACTGAATCTTTGGAAAAGAATCCATTCATGCATCAACGAACCAAGCACATTGAAGTGAGGGAGCACTTCATCAGAAAGAAGATACAAAGTGGTGATATCATCTTACACCATTGCAACACAAAGGAAAATGTGGCTCACCTCTTCACTAAAGCTCTCGGCAAGGAGTTGTTCATCAAGCATAGATCATCACTTGGCATGATGGAGCTCCCCTTAAGGGAAGGAATTCATGAGTAAGGGAAGGCTCATCATGCATCTTCAACAAATAAGGGAAGGCTCATCTTCATATGCCTTCAGCAAGCATTTTATTTCAGGTTCTTATTATTTTGATGATGTTGGACTTGAGGGAAGGTGTTGGAATATGCAAGTCCACACCATCTCTTCAAAGTATTATTATAGGTTGAACTCTTTATTAAAGTTCATTATATTCTTAGAGTGATTTATTATGTTTTCTACATCAGCCATACTTGTGAATAAAGCATATTTGAAGTCAATGCCAAGTTGGAAAAGTGTTCCTATAATTTAGGAAAAATTTCAGGATAGCAGCACACCTTTTCTGAAGGTAGTTTTGCACGGATCATATCTCGTTAACCGTGCATCCTTTTTTGTTGATCTAAAATCTTAAATGTTTTGCATAATATCAAGTATCAGGTCACCAAAAACTCTTCCACAAACTCATTTCCAAACTCAAGTTATGCTGGCCGCAAGTTGATAGGTAGAGAATTGGCAGATTGCTAAAGATGGCCAGTAGGCCAACTTTGGAAGCTTGTATCTTGAGCTACGTACATCATCTCAAAATGGTTTCTTCAGCAAACTTGTTCCCCATATCATGCAAAATCTCCATCTAAAATAGATTCACCAAGCTCCCACGCATTAGAGAGTTATGCCTATTTAAACAGAAGCTTCTGAGCATTTTGAGAAGATAGATAGAGGGCTAGAGTTGAGAGACAATCGACTCATTTCTTGTAGTTGTGGAGTGCATCCTAGGGACTGAAGTGGAGTGGTGTATACCACACACTCTTGATCATTATAAATTGGCTTCATTTGTATCATTGAGCTCATTTGATAGTGTTATTAGCTTTGTTCTTTTCAAGTGGTTTGAGCTTGAGTTAGCTTCTACTACTGAACTTTGTATTCTTGTTGGTTTAAGGATTGCTCACTTATTTGTCTCTCATATCTCATCTCATATATTCCTTGAGAGTGTGTTTAAGCTCAGCTCCTCATTTCTCACACAAAGAACACTCCTCTTGATGTTCTTGAAGCACAAGAGAGTTAAGAAAAGATACAAAACAAGTTAATAAATATGCCATCTGGATCCATGTTGTTTCTTGTTTATAAAAAGGTACTAAATTTGTTATCCCCTTCATTGGGGATTCATTGTGCCTTTAATTTATCAACTTGGATAGCAAGAATTGTTGCATGTCTACACAAGGGGGATATTTTTATAGCTATTGATTCTAGAACCTAGTTGGGTGAGGGAGGTTTCAATCTCGAGAGCACCTTGGGAGGTTTTGCAAAATTGTGACAACCTCTCCTTCCATATCATCCACATAACTTCAAATCTTACAACATTCCTAAGGTTTTCCACTTCCCCAAGGATGGATTGTTGCCCAGAGATCTTCTTTTGTAGCTTGAGAATCCTTTGCACAACATACCAAAGGTATCACATGGCAGAGGACATTAACATTAGTTTGGTACCAAAACATTACACTCAAGTGTCCCATTTTAACAAATTTCTAAAAGATCACTTGTCTTCTACAAAGAGAATTAGATAAATGCCTTTAACGCATGCATTAACTATAATATAAAGGTTAATTAAAAAATTAAACATAGATTCAATCATATTTTTTGTTCATATTTATAACCTCCTAAGACACATGGTAGTGAATAAGATGAAACATTAATAAATGTGATTTTTAACCATTGTATGAAAGAAGAAAATTTACACATCCCTTGCAATCTAGAACACATACTATGAAAATCAAATTCACCCAAAAAAAAGTAATCTCCAACTCAAATTAAATCAATTATTATGACTTTGTACACCAAATATGGAAACTAACTTCTACAAATATGATTCAAGTAGTTTATGGACATCCATAAAGGTGTTTAGTTTAGCACTACTAATGAAGAGAGGTATGAAGACACCAACCAAGGTGCAAACATATAAGATCAACTACTATGACTCTTGCCAAAGAGAAAAAACTAAGTGTACACATGATCCAAACCAATGTATGGGCATCATCCAAGGTGTACACATACATGCTACCAACCAAAAAGGTACGAAGGAATCAACCAATGCTTACACATACAAAGCTTACCAATTTATGATTATCTAGAAAAATTTTAAAATCTTTAAACATCACAAAGTTCTTCATTTGTGTGGGCATCAACCAACACACACACACACACACACACACACACACACACATATATATATATATATATATATATATATATATATATATATATATATATATATATATATATATATATATATATATATATATATATATATATATATATATATATATATATATATATATATATATATATATATATATATGATAATGATTTTATGGACACGAGCCAAGTACCAACGTGAGGAGATCGACCTCATAAATGTCAATCCATGGAGACGTGAGGACGAGTATGAAGACTATGAGCAAGTGAAGGCACAAGTGCATGAGTGAGAAGCACACAAACATGCACACACATACACACACGTGCACACAAGGCAAGAAGAAAGAGAGGAACAATGGAGTTCTTTGCATTAGTCAAAAAGTCTCTTACATAAGCTCAAATCACTAACAATCTAACCTCAAAAATGAGCTCTCTAACTCTTTTTATAGTTTTTTGACTAGCTTTGGCCTTGTCCAGACCTAGTGTCTGCCCTAGTTAAAAATTAGGTTCTAGAGCCTATTTGAGGGCTCAAACGGAGTCTTAAAATTATGAAAATTGGTATGTAGCTAATTCTAATACTCCTCAAGCTCGAGGACTCAGCTTGAACAAAATGGAGTCTATTCTACCAAAAACGGGATTTACAATGTGTGTGTAGTGATGAAAATCACTTGAGTTGGAAATAGTTTATGGAAAAAATGATTGGGCCATGTTGCCATATTGTGCATGACTTCTCCTTTGTGATTGTATGCTCTTCTTATGACTTGTATGCCAACACTCCCCCCTCTCTAGCATCTGTCGCCCCTGACAGACCTCTGCTTTGTTATAGGTGGTCGATATAGTATTGGAGGATGTTCATGGCTAGCTCATGTTCACCTAAGCATAATCCTCTTGCTAGATCAGCTTGTAGTGCATCCCAATTTATTGCACCTGGGACATCTGGTTGTGGTGTCATGTAGTACTCGGAGTACATGGCTTGTTCACATGCAAAGAGATGAAGCAAGTGTGTGGGCTTAGGTGAGAAGACCTCCGAGTGATACTCCTAGAAACATGTTTTGAACATGTCTTTGAATGTTTGTTCGTAACATGCGGGGAGGTATTTGATGCGTGCATGCCAAGCGTAAGCCACACGATTGCTGGGGGTGCTGCTCATGTCATACACCAAATCGTAATTTCCATTGGTAAACCCCAGTAGATGTACATGTGGTGCTGCTACATTTCTAAAGGTTTTGAGTACGATCTACATCATATCCAAAATTTTAAGCATCATTTGACCTGCGACATCTGGCATCGGTTTCAGTCGAGGGATCCAATGTCGAATTGTTGCCATCATGTAAGCTATTGAGGGTGGTCCCTACGGTGGTGCTATGTATGGATAATTGAGCCACTCCTTACATTGAGCATTATTATGTACCTTTATGTTGAATGCTTTCCATGATCTGCGTCGTCGAGGGGGGCCGTAGCTTGGATTGTAAAGTAGATATAAAGGCGCGTTGTTCCATATGCGCAGCATTTCAAGATATGTCTCGAGAAGTTTCTATGGCCATGTCGGTTGATGGATTTTGCCTTTCTACACCTATGAAGAAAGGTCTTCGGGTTGAAACTAGGTAGCGAAGGAAAGAATCTTACTCGTGACTCTCTGTATTTTCTGCATTATAATCGGCCAGAATAATGTAGTAAGGCTTGTATTGGAGTTCTGATGAGAGGATGAGGCGTCTAGATGACAAGTTCTTGAAGTAATTGGATTGTAACACGGTTTCTTCTATGACTCTCATGGCTTGATTTTGCATTATTGTGCGCTCTTCATGAGAACTCCCCATTTCATCCAGTTGTCGTAGCCATGGGGGTCGTGGTGCTTCGAAAGTATCCCGACCTTCTTCCGTTTGTCGTCCCCTTGAGAAGGCCTTGAGAAGGGTTGAGGATCATATTCCTCTTCAAATGTTTGTTCCACAGGAATGGAGACTGTCTCTTCATATGTGGGCGCCTCAGGTGGGGATGGTGGTCTTTCGTATTGTAGTAGACGTGCCTGCAATTCTATGACTTGTTTTTGGAGATCTTGTAGGGCCTCTGATTCCGTGATAAGTGAAGTGGTTGAGGCAGTAGCTTGGGGACCCGCTATCATTTCTTTTTGTCTTGTCTGCTTCAATTAACCTAGTTCTTCTGATAACGAATCATGTGCATCGAGTAAAGTGGCATAGTCTTCAAGAATGATTTTGATGCTCTCTAGGGTCACAGCGTGAAATTCGGAGGGACTAATGGGTGCCCCGAGTGTGCTTTTGATGGTTGCCTCTAAGTTTTCCTGGTTCTATAGTTGGAGACGTCTATTTTCCTCATGTGCCATTGCAAGGTGTCGTTTGAGACGTGCCATATTGCATTGGAGTTTGGAATTTCATTCCAGTTGTATTTGCAAATGGCTTTCCAACCCTTGGATTGCTTCCTGATCTACATTCTGAAATTGTGTCTCCAACATGCCATGAGCCTCTTGTAAGGTTTGAAATTGAGTTTGGAGACTGGCTTTGTCCTCTTCTAGTGTATCGAGGCATTGTTGTAATGCTTCAAAGTGTTCTTGTAACCTTTGGTTATGTGCCTGCAACTGATTGTATTCTATCCTTAACTGTGACATACATGCAATCATGGTGTCAAATGCATTGCCTATGGATGAAGGTGTAGTTTATAGTGGAAGATGCAAGGGAAGGGAATTGGGGAATGGGAAGTGTGAATGTTGTGTCTACAGGAGATGTGTGTGCAGGTGAAATTGGTGGAGGGGGAATGGGGGAAGGTGGGAGTGTGGGGGGAGGTGGAAGTGATGTTGGTGGTGAAATGTCCATACCCTCAGGAGTGGATGTGAGTGTAGTGTCTACCATGTATATCGGAATGGTAGGTGATGCATGTGTGATCGTGGTGAATAAGTGTGTTGTGGATGTTGGGAATGGGCTCGACAAGAGGGGTTGGGTGGTGGTTTGAAACATTCTACAAAAGTAGTCATGGGTGGGTTGAAGGATTGGTGGTATGGGGGGTGGGAAGTGAGAACTTGGAGGTGGAAAGGTCGTGAAGGGAGATGGGGTGACAGGGAATCCGAGAAATCTGGATCTAGTGTCAGGATGGCCTATGACAGAATTTGTGGAGGTTGGTTGTCCTATGTCTGTCTAAATGAGCGACTCAATTGATTCGGTTGTGATGGTGGTGGCTTGATAAACAGGGTTTTCATAGGAGGAGAACAAGGTTGAACCGGAGGTGGGAGTATGGAAGATGAAGGTTTGCTCTGTGGGTTGGGCAGTTGAGGTGGTGTCTCCAGCTTGAGTTTGAGGAGGCGACGGTGGGGGTGTGGGTGGTAGTGGCTTGGTATACTGTTCAGTGGTGACTGTGTGTTCTTGGTCAGGAGTTCTTGCTTCTTGGGAAGTTGTCTCAATTAGTTCATATGTAATAATATGTTCATCCATGGTAGTAATGGGAATCTGGATGTTTTTACTGGATTGTGGTCGTGTTTGGAATATTCGCGGATCATATTGAATGGGAGGTCTTTGTATCGCTGATCGAACTGCTTCCACTACACCATAAGTTTTTGCCATCAATAAGAGACCCTCGTTGTATTCAGAGTTGACGCCAGCTTCTTCCAAGAGCTGAGCCATGAGCATTCTACTATTTTGTTTGTTGAGCAATTGTTGTGCCTGCACTCGTTCCATGATCTGATACAACCTGCGGAGTTCTACTGTATATGTTGGGGCTCCTGTGGTTTCTTCTTCTGCTTCTTCTTCATCCCCTTCTTCGGCCTCTAGGTGTTCCGGTTGTTGAGATGAAGTTCTCTGTTGATCCTCATCCTAGTGTACATGGTGGCCTTCTGTGGATTTCCTACGTCTTTGGGAAGAGGTGCCTTGTTCTTCTATGTCTGAAAAGAAATACATCAGAGAGTTGTGTATTCTGCAAGAATGATTCGAAGTTGAAGGGGCTCATCCCCTCAACCTCTCCAGTAGTAGAAAATTCAAATTCAGGTGGGACAGGAGGAGTCGATGGGGCAGCTTGTGATGTGCCTTCGGATCCAGATCTGGGTATTCAAATGGTAAGGAGAGGCACGGTGGCATCCCCTCATGGAGAGACTTTCGAAGTTGTCAGAACTTCGCGTGTCTGGACACAGGGAATTGAGCCCCTCATGCGCTTGGATTGATGTGTGGCAGTTTTGACTCTCTTGAACATTTGTAGTTGTGACCAAGTTAAAGCACGTTCAATGGGTACATCATATGCTAAGCACATGTAGATGATGCGCATGATTGCACAACAACCATTCACCACTAGCTTCCTGGATTACCTTTTATTTGCTTCATATAGCTGCTCCATAATCCATATAGGAAGCTTAATCGGTAGTGCACCTGTTTTCGCCAAGTAAAGAGCGAACCATATTCGTTTGTGGGGTTGTGTGAATCGATCTTGACCAGGGAATGCAAAATGTTGCATGCACATACAGAGAGGGATGGACACGTTTGGTGTGAGTTCCGCCATATCTTTCAACTTTTCTAGCTTTCGATTCTTCATGTTAGTGGGAATGAGAGCATTCTTCTCCGACGGTACATGCGTGCCATGCATGTTCAAAGCACAGCTCACCAATTCCCATGTAAGTTTGAACCTTTTCAACTCATTGTTGCCCAACAAAGAAGGAAGAATGAATGTTCTTGGTTTATCCTTTTCCTCATTCGCCTGTAATGTTGAGACCAAGTAGTAACATCATAGGAGATCTGGTTTGGGTAAGGGTGACACAAAGTTCTCCGCCAACCCTGCACACTGCCATATGGTTTGAAGTTCTTGTGTGTTCTGGAGAGCCCGTATCTGGTGAACACATTCTCGAATAAGAACTTAGGTGTTGTCTGGGTGTCGTTCTTCGTGCTAGCTTTTACTTCTACCCATTTGGTTAGATAGTCAGTGGCCACAATAATGTATTTAGCACGGGAACCCAAGTTTATTTCCCACTTAGAGAATGCACGTCCACCCATCATAGGTTTCAATGGCATCTCATCTTTACGTATAGAGTACCGAGTTCGCTGACAAACATCGCACCTCTTCACATAGGTATGTGCATCCATGTGAAGTATGGACCACCAAAGACCTGCAAACAGTACTGCCTTGATCACTCTATCTGGTCCAAAGCGTCCTCCTGCTACACCTTGGTGAGCAGTTTCCAAGATCTTCAAATATTCGCTCTCGTGGACACATAATCTAAGATACCCATCTTTTCCTCATCTATATAGATTATCTCCAATGAAAGTATAGTCTAAAGCTTCTTGTTCTAAGCTCCTTTGTCTAGCCAATGTCATATCTTGGGGAAAGGTTCTCGTCCTCAAAAAGGCTACTAATGGTTTGCTCCAATCTGGCACTAAAGACATCCCATAAAGAGTGGCATGTTCCACTGGTGGTTTAGTATGGCAGGTTGGGCATTCCTTGCACATCCTATGGACATCTGCCTCCATAGTTGGCCAGTGCACTCCGAGTCTCCTTAGTGTCTGTAAAGTTCTTTGCCTCAAGTAGTGTTGCTCTAATGCACCCACATGTGCTAATTGCAACCACTTCACGTACTCATCCTCTTCCACACAGCAAGCTAATATTCCTCGATCTGTATGTTTGTACATACTCCCCGCCATGATATGATACTTCTGGGCTTTTACTACCTCCCTATCTTGAGTGTTTACTATTGGATGTTTAGGCCCATATGTCAGTACTAGCACTAAGGTCTTGGCCCACTGTGGTACAACTTCCAAATTAAACAGGTAAGCATCAGGAAGTTCATCTGATACTCCTTGTGGGGCCTCTATGGATGTGAGCCTCGAGAGATGATCTGCTCTCAAGTGAGACTTGCCCTTCCTCACCACTACCTCAAAGTCATATTCCATTAGTAAGAGGAACCATCTTACTAATCTACTTGTATTGCATGGCTTGTTTACCAAGTAAAGTAGAGCTTGATGATCAGTAAAAAATTTAAACTTATTTGCAAGCAAATAGTTTCTAAACTTTTTAAATGCATATACCATGTCTAACCCTTCTCTCTCAGTAGTGGTATAATTTCATTCAGGTGCATTTAATTGTCTACTAGCATAGGCAGTTGGAAGATCCATATTACCTTCCCCCGTAGGTTGTGCAAGTACACACCCAATAGCATAATTGGATGCATCCACATGGAAATGGATGGCTTGTTCCAATCTGGTGTAGTCAAGATTGGTGTTGAACATAATCGCCATTTAAGCTCATTAAAAGATTTCTCACATTCATCAGTCCCCTCAAAATTGGTGAAAAGTCCGTACAGAGGCTTTGCAATGATGGCATACATGTGTATAAAAAATGTCGGTAATAGCCACAATGCCCCATGAAAACTTGCACTTCCTTGACATTCTTTGGCCTAGGTAGTTCTGCGATAGCTCTCACTTTCTCTTCGTCAGTGGATATGCCATTCTTCGACACTATGTGTCCTAGAATCTTGCCTTGCCTGACCATGAAAACACACTTTTCTGGGTTCAGGCAGACTTGATATTCTCTACATTTGTCAAAGATTTGCCTGAGTTCAAGTATATGTGTCTGTCTAATGTTGGAATGAGCACAGAGATCATAAACATAGACTTCCAAATTCTTCCTCATGAACTTTTTAAACACATGGCACATCAGTCTCTAGAAGGTTGCGGGCACATTGGTTAGACACAATGGCATTACTCGAAAAGCAAATATTCCCCACTCTATGGCAAAAGCCGTCTTATGTTGATCTTCTGGTGCAATGGCTACTTGATTGTAACCAGAGAACCCATGTAGGAAGCTGTACACTTCCTTGCCTGCTACCCTTTTGTAGCTCAGTGATGAGTAGCACCTCCTTTAATGTCAATCCGGGAAGACATGAGGATGGTATGAAGACCTCGAGCAAGTGAAGGCACAAATGAGTGAGCGAGAAGCACACAAACATGCACACACACACACACGCACACACGGCAAGAACAAAGAGAGTAAGACAATGGAATCACTTCTATTATAACCAAGTTCTCATACAAACTCAAATCTACAAGAAGCTACCCCAAAAATGAGCTCTCTAGCTCTATTTATAGTTTTTGACTAGCTTTGGTCCTGTCCAGACCTAGTGTCCGGCCTAGTTAAACATTAGGTTCCAGGGCTTATTTGAGGGCTCAAACGAGGTCTAAAAAATATGAAAATTGATAAGCACTTACTTCTAAGGCTCCTCAAGCTCAAGGACTCCTTGGCTTGTACAAATACAAAAAGGTGAAACGGTATTTACAAGGATTTCTAGTGATGAGAATCACTTTTAAAATGATGTAAGGCTTGGAAAAATTTTAATGGGTTGCCTCACTGCTAGATTTGCATGTATGCCCGTACCTGCTTGATCCTGTATGATGCCAACACTCTCCCCAGCCTAGCTTATGTCATCTCTGACAGACCTCTGCTCAGCAGTTTGATCAATTAGTGTTGCAGTATGTCGGTTTCCAACTCTTGTTCTCTGATCCGTAGTCGCTTGACCAAGTCTCTTTGAAGGGCATCCCAATTAATTGCGTCAGGCATGTCAGGTTGTGGTGTGGTGTAGAGCTCTGAATGCATGGTTTGTTCACACGCGAATAAGTGTAGCAGATGAGTTGGGCGTGGCGCGAACACTTCTGAGTGTGATTCCCAGAACCCCGTGGTGAACATGTCATCAAACGTTTGCTTGTAGCAAGCAGGGAGATATCTGATTCGTGCATGCCACGCATAAGCCACTCGGATACTCGAGGTCGTGCTCATATCATAAAGTAAGTCATAATTACCATTAATGAAGCCCGGAATTGGCGGCTGGATGTGACGTACATTGCGGAAAGTCTTTAACACTACTTGCATCATGTCCAGTATCTTGAGCATCATCTGCACAGCGACGTCATGCATGGGGTGGAGGCGTGGCATCCAATGTCTGATGGTAGCCATCATGTAAGCTACAGTAGGTGTGCCGGTTGGGGGTGCAATGGTGGGGTAATTGAGCCATTCTTTGCAATTGGCATTGTTCTTAACTTTTATGGCAAATGCCTTCCATGATCTTCTTCGTTGCACTGGCCCGTAGCAATTGTTATACTTCAAGTGCATGGGCGCGTGATCCCATGTTCGTAGCATCTCCGGATAGTTCTCCAATAACTTTTGCCTCCATGTGGGTTGGTATATGTTCCCTTTGTGGGCGTCCTCTGGAATGTCCTCGGGTTCAAATTGGGTAGCGAAAGTAGGGTACTTGTTGGTTTTATGTTTGATCTCAGCATTGTAGTCTGCCAACAGTACACCCATTTCTTCCACTTGTTTCATCCATGCCGAAGGGGGTTCTTCGTAAGTGTCCTATCCCTCGTCAGTGATTGTGCCTCCTGGAAAAGGTTGAGGCTCATAAGTATCTTCAAATGTGTCCTCCACTGGAATGGTGATGGCCTCCTCTTCTATTGGGTGAGCGGGTGGAGAGGGGGGTTGTTCATATTGTAGCAACTTAATCTTTAATTCTGCAATTTGTTGTCGTAGCTCAAGCACCTCATTGGCCGTTGAAGATTCGGCCTCTGGTGAAGTTGCAGCATTGACCATCTCTTTAGGTTCTGGTGGGTGTGGTGTAGGCACTTGAGATCTTTGTAGTTCCTTTACTTGGTCCGCAAGCTGATCATGTGCTTCTAAGAGGTTGGCATAGGTTTCCAATATTTGTTGTATGCTTTCTGAGGGGATGGCCCGGAAGCTAGCAGGGTCTATCATGGGGTCTTTTCTGTCGCGACATATGGGTGTCTGTCGCGATAGACCGTGAATGGTGGGCTTGTCTGTCGCGATAGACGGTGCCTGTTGCGATAGACAGGGTCTATCATCTGTCATGGTTTGGTCTGTCATGGTTTGTTCTGTCGCGATAGATAGTCTCTATCATGGGCTCCTGTCTGTCATGATAGATGGGTGTCTGTCACGATAGACCAAGACTGTCGCCTGTCTTGGATCTGTCTATCGTGATAGATAGGTGTCTGTCGCGACACACGAGGTTTATCGTCTGTCGTGGTTTTGGTATGTCGCGATAGACGATATCTCTTGCGATAGATGCTATTTATCGTCTGTCGTGGTTTTGGTCTATCGCGATAGACGACGTTTGTCACGATAGACGCTATTTATCGTGGGGCTCTTTCTGTCACGATAGGTAGGTGTCTGTCACGATAGACAGTCTCTATCGTGGGGTGCAGTTTGTCGCGATAGATGATGTCTGTCACAATAGATGGTGTTTGTCACGATAGATTGAAAAAACGCAATTTTTTTTTGAAATTAGTGATTTGGAGTGCTCTAATGGTGTAGGTTATCGTGCCAAGCATGCATTCAAAAAATACTAAGTTTTTTTGTCTGTTGCGATAGACAGAGATCGTCGTCCTGAAACCTGTGCAGAGTTCTGTTGTACCTAGACAAGCTGCTGGAGATAGTGGTACAGCTAGAACCTGCAACAAAAGCTCAAAAAACACACAAAAACAGATAGCACACAAGCTCTCTCTCGCTCTCTCTCACCAGTGAAATGAGGGAAATGAGGTGGGGAGAGGAATATAATCAAAAAACTGAAATTTTTGTGAAGATGGAGATGGAGGTGGGAGATGGTGAGAATGATGATGGTGATGATGGTGATGCAAAAAGAAGAAGAAACGAAGAAAAATAAGGAAAAGAAAGGATTGTTGATATATTTAGTTAGTGATGTGTGTGAACACACTAGGACCGCCGGGGCACTTTTTTCCCTCTTTAGGAGGTTTTTTTCCATATATACGCCTATTTCCCTAATGGGCTACTAATCTTTGTACATTCTCTAGTAATACATTCAGTATTGTGTGTTGGTGCTCCAAGCTTCTGCTTTTTCCTTGTGTTGTTCCCGTGCTTCCGCAGACATCTATCTCCAACAATTGGTATCAAAGCAGGTCGTCGCTTCATCTAGGGTGCCGTCGCCACTCCTCCGTTTGCAGTCTCAGATTCGCACAAAATTTGGTGAGCACACTCAGGGTGTTTCAAAGATCAAAACTGCTTCGCTTTGTGGTGCCGAAATCGCGATCTGAGCTCGTTTCGATCTCCGAACGCACTATTGCAACGCTTGTGCAGGCTATTTCGTCTTTTTGTGCCAAAGGTATATACCAGTTTCTGTTTGCTAGTATAAGCGTCTCGAAGTCTGCTACAGGTCTAGTAGAACTCCTCTGGGCAGTTCTGTTCAACTTCTTGAGATATAGTCAATTTTCTACATCAAGGTATTTTAGTCATCGCCCGTGGCTGAAAGCAGTGATGTATTCCGTATGTTGGTTGTTGAGGATAAGTTGGATGGTACCAACTACCCATTATGGGCTTATATGATGCGACATGTATTGGTTGCAAAAGGATTGTGGAACATTGTGCAGGGTGTTGAAAGACGTCCTGTTACACCTCTGACTACAGGTATTGCAAATACAGGTGTTGGAGCTGATGAAGATGGTATCGAAGATGATATTCCGCAGATTCCTGTTCGTGCTATTGTTTCTGTTGCACCTACTGCAGAGTAGATTCGTTGGGATGGTAGAGATGCCCAGGCACATGCATTGATAGCTTTGTCTGTCAAACGTGCCATTATTCCTCACATTCGCTCTTGCAGAACAGCTAAGGATGCTTGGGATACACGTACCACATTGTACCAAGCTAGGAATGAGGCTCGTGTTGCTTACCTCCTAAAATAGTTGGAGAGTGAGCACATGAATAAAGGTGATTCTATGGACAATTTCCTAACGAAGATCAAACACTTGAAGGAACAGTTGATTTCTGCTGATGAGGTTACACCAGATAGCTCACTTGTGCAGACCGTTCTGAATGGTCTTCCTGATTCATATCAGAGTTTTGCTTCTACTCTTCGGTTGATGATGAAAGGCAATCCAAATGACTTATCATTTGAGAAGTTAGTCTCTGTTCTATTGCAGGAAGATCAGTCCAGGCAAAACAGGTCCATTATGGGAGTTGCGAATCAAGCTTTCCTGGCTAGTCAGAACGGCAAAGGAAAATGGAGCTCTTCAAGTAGTAAGCAGAAATCTGCTAATTCTGCATATTCGAAGAAGGAAGATAAAGATGAGAAGAAATCAGAAAAGCAGAAATTGTTTTGTAAGTACTGTAAAGGGAATGATCATATCATAAAGAACTGTCCAAAACTGGCTTCTAAAGAGGCAAAGAAGAAAGAGGTTGGAATGGTTGTTGCAGAGGCCTCTACACCAAGAACAAATTCTGCAAATCTTGTGCATGAAGAAGAATGGGCGTTTACTACTATCTGTAGTTTTGACCCATCTTCTCATGATCAGTGCATGTCTGCACTAGACTCAGATGTTTGGTATTTTGACAGTGGGGCAACCAAACATATTACCTCGCAGCACAATTTCTTCTCATCACTCGAGTCTGCCCCTATAGGGAATATTGTCACATGCGCCAACAACTCCTCTGATCCTGTTATGGGAGTTGGTAAGATCATTTTGACTACTGCTGATGGTAGTTTTTCCGCTTTATTTGTGCCAGGGATCAAAAAGAACCTGCTATCAGTTTGTGCATTAGCCAAGATTGGCTTGGTTGTGAAATTTGTTGATGACAGGTGTACTGTTCATGATCTGTCAAATGACGATGTGATTCTTGCTTCTGGCATTTTATGTCGTGGGCTGTATAAGCTCATAGACTATGAAAGATCTGTAAATGATTTGGCATGTGAAGTAAATGATTCTCAAGCTATGTCAGATGCAAAGCTTTGGCATGCACGCTTTGGTCATCTGAATTTTGCTAGTTTGCTACGCCTGTAGAAATCTGAAATGGTGTCCTCATTGCCCAAACTTGAGGCATCTAGAAAACATGTTTGTGAAGGATGTATTTTGGGCAAAATGCAGCGTTCGTCCTTTCCAAAAGATGGTTCAGTTCGGGCTACTCAGAAATTGCAGCTTGTACATAGTGATGTCTGTGGTCCTATGCAAACATCTTCTTTTGGGAATTATCTTTACTTCATGACTTTCATCGATGATTTTTCCAAGCATGCATGGGTATATCCATTGAAGGCAAAGTCCGAAGTGTTCATGTGCTTCAAACAGTTTCTGGTTTTGGCTGAAAATTTGTCAACATGTAAGACGGGCACCCTCCGTTCTGATCGAGGGGGGGAATATATGTCTTCTGATTTTAATGCATTTCTGGCTGAACATGGGATAAAACACCAGTGTACAGTGCCGTATACACCTCAACAGAATGGAGTTGCTGAACGAAAGAACAGGTCACTCATGGAGATGGCGAGGTGTATGGTCAAGAGTCAGGCTTTACCACATAGTTTCTGGCTTGAGGCTGTCATGTGTGCAGCATATGTACTTAACAGGTGTCCCACTAAAGCACTGCAGTCTATCACTCCATATGAGGCTTGGCATGACCGCAAGCCATCTCTTGCTCATTTGCGTGTTTTTGGTTGTTTGGCATATGCACTAGTGCCTGAACAACATCGCAGAAAATTGGATGATAAGGCAGTAAAATGTATTTTTGTTGGGTACATTTCTGAAGTAAAGGCTATCGTCTATATCATCCACATACTAAACGCATTCTGGTTAGCCATGATGTTGTCTTTGTGGAAGATGCTATTCAGCCATTGCTTTCATGTACTAAGGAGACATCTGTTAGCTCCAAAGACATGTATGATACTTTGATGCCTCTTTTTATAGGTGGACAGTCTAGTGCTGGTCCTAATGAGGCAACTTTCAGCCTTTGCAGGTTTCATATGATGATGCAGATTTACATGATGCACTTGTTGATGAGAGAGCTGATATTAAGCAGGCAAAAACTATGCCAAAATGGCTGGTGCACACTTTGTGTGACAGCAAATTAGATGCACCTTTGTCATATCGTACTCGTTCATGCTCTCATAGTGCCTCCTTTGCATCAGATTGCTATGCTATGGCTGCGTCTAGTCTCTATGATGAGAATGAGCTTGTTTCTTTTGATGAAGCACAGAATTCAGAAAATTGGATGGCTGCTATGCAATCTGAATATGATGCTATAATGAAGAATGGTACATGGTCTTTATGCGACTTGCCTCCTGGCAAGAAGGCCATTGGCATTAAGTGGGTATATAAGCTGAAGCATAAACCTGATGGTACAGTTGACAGGTATAAGGCTAGGCTTGTTGCAAAAGGTTATGCGTAGGAAAGAGGCATTGATTTTGATGAGACCTTTGCATCTACATGCCGTATGACTATTGTTCGGAGCATTTGTGCACTTGCAGCCCATCATGGTTGGAATGTACATCAGTTGGACATTAAAATAGCATTTCTGAATGGTGACTTGCATGAAGAAGTGTATGTTTTTCGGCCCCGTGGCTTTGTGCAAAAAGGGCATGAAAACCAGGTGTGCAGGTTAAAGAAGGCATTATATGGTTTAAAGCAAGCACCACGTGCTTCGTATGAGAAGATACATGCCTATCTGGTTGCACATGGTTTTGAGAACAGTCCAACTGAAAGCACCTTATATGTTAAGCGTGCTAATGATGTGCTTCTGATCATTGTTGTCTATGTTGACAACATGCTGCTCACTGGTCCTATTGAGAAGCATATTGCTGATTTCAAGGCTGATTTGCATGCCTCATTTGAGATGTCTGATTTGGGGCATTTGCATCACTATTTGGGCATTCAATTTATGCAAGTTGATGGTGGAATGGCTTTGTGTCAAACAAAATATATTGACACATTATTGCAGCGTTTTGGCCTTGAAGACTGTAAGCCTATTGCCACTCCTATGGAGACATGTTTACGATTGAGTCTTCATGATGCTAGAGATGCATTTGATGTTGTTCTCTATTAGCAAGCTGTCGGATGCTTGATTTACTTATGCATTACTCGGCTAGATATTCAGTTTGCTGTCTCACAGATGAGCAGGTTTATGCATTGCCCAGGAGTCACGCATTGGAAGGTGGTTAAGCGCATCTTTCGCTACTTGAGTGGTACTCGGCTACTTGGGTTGTTTTATCCCAAGGGGGGATCACTACCGCCAAATTTGCATGCTTTTTCTGACTCAGATTGGGCTGGTTGCTATGACACTATTGTGTCCACCAGTGGATTTTGCTTCATGCTTGGTAGCTCATGTATATCTTGGTTGAGCAAGAAGCAGCCTACTGTGGCAACTTCCAGTTGTGAGGCTAAGTATAGGGCAGCTTTCACACCGACTATTGAGTGTGTGTTGCTCAGACGCCTTATGGCTGATTTGGGTGTTGGCTAGTCTTCTGCCATCACCATCTTCACTGACAGTCAGAGTGCATTGGCAGTTGCGAGGAACCCTGTGTTCCAGGCTCGCACTAAGCACATTGAGGTGCATTATCACTATGTCAGGGAGAGGTTCTCTGCTCGGGAGATCAGCTTGGCATATGTGCCCACGCAGGAGAACATTGCAGACCTTTTCACGAAGGCTCTGCCTAGGGAGAAGTTTGAAGCTTTCCGCAAAGCTTTGGGCTTACTTCCTTTTGTGGAGTGATTTCCACATAGCTTGGCACTTCCTTATACATGAGTGCCAGTTCCTTGTTCACCGCATCACTCCCAGGGAGGATTTGTTGATATATTTAGGTAGTGATATGTGTGAACACACTAGGACTGTCGGGGCACTTTTTTCCCTCTTTAGGAGGTTTTTTTCCCCCGGCTTGTATATATGCCTATTGCCCTAATGGGCTACTAATCTTTGTACATTCTCTATTAATACATTCAGTATTGTGTGTTGGTGCTCCAGGCTTCTTCTTCTTCTTTGTGTTGTTCGCGTGCTTCCACAGACATCTATCTCCAATAAGAATATTACCTATGACTCCAATGTCTCAACTGTATGTCTTACCATCACACGCTCGTCCTCGAAGCTCTCTCCCTAGTAATGGCACCAAATTTGGTGTCACTCTAGCACAATGGCAAGTACCAACGTGAGGAGATCCACCTCATAAATGTCAATCCATGGAGACGTGAGGACTAGTATGAAGACTATGAGCAAGTGAAGGCACAAGTGCGTGAGTGAGAAGCACACAAACATGCACACACATACACACATGCGCACACAAGGCAAGAACAAAGAGAGGAACAATGGAGTTCTTTCCATTAGTCAAAAAGTCTCTTACATAAGCTCAAATCACTAACAATCTAACCTCAAAAATGAGCTCTCTAGCTCTTTTTATAGTTTTTTGACTAGCTTTGGCCTTGTCCACACCTAGTGTTCGGCTTAGTTAAAAATTAGGTTCTAGAGCGTCTTTGAGGGCTCAACGGAGTCTAAAATTATGAAAATTGGTATGTAGCTAATTCTAATACTCCTCAAGCTCGAGGACTCCTCGGCTTGAACAAAAATGGAGTCTATTCTACCAAAAACGGGATTTACAGTGTGTGTGTAGTGATGAAAATCACTTGAGTTGGAAATAGTGTATGGAAAAAATGATTGGGTCTTGTTGTCATATTGTGCATGACTGCTCCTTTGTGCCTGTATGCTCTTCTTATGACTTGTATGCCAACAGTGTGTGTGTGTATATATATATATATATATATATATATATATCATTATATATATATACATGATCATAATGATTTTATGGACACAAGCCAAGAATATGCATTTATGCACGAAAACTAATTCTTCATAGGTCAAGGTCATAAGACCCCAACCAAGGCATACACATAAAGGGACAACCATTATGTGAAAATCAACCAAAGTGTTCACATTTGTGTACACTAAACAAAGTCTCAATATGCATCGACACAAACCAAGTTATGTACATAGAAATATACATATCAAATCAAAATAGTTCCAGATTCTAAACTTTTAGTTTGACATCCATAAGCGCAAACTAGCTCTTACAATGAAATATAACTCACATATAGATAACATCAAAAGAAATATATTTGTAATATATTTCTTAACCATATTTTCTCATAGTTCTTATATGCATAAACACGCACAATTCCATATGCACCCACACGTACTCAAAAGTTATTTAAAGACTTTTTCGAATCATAATTGTGATAAGGACCACTAGAGAACATATCATTTCCATCATGGATGCCTTCTTTTTTCAAATGCATTTGAATTATATATGCCATTTTTTTTTAGAGTACAAACACACGACCACACACACGACCAAATTAATCAATTATCTATACACCAAATATGAAAACCAACTTCTAAAAATACAAAGCCTCCAATTTATGATCATCTAGAAAATTTTGAAAATCTTTCAACATCACAAAGTTCTTCATTTGTGTGGGCATCAACCAAGGTATATGTAGATCCAATCATAATGAGTTTATGGACACAAGCCAAGCACATACATTTATGCACGAAAACTAATTCTTCATACAATTCAAGATCATAAGACCCCAACCAAGGCATACACATAAGGGGACAACCATTATGTGAAAATCAACCATAGTTTTCACATTTGTGTACACCAAACAAAGTCTAAATATGTGTCGACACAAACCAAGTTATGTACATACAAATATACATATCAAATCAGAAAGTTCCAAATTCTAGACTTTTAACTTGACATATATAAGCACAAACTAGTTCTTACAATGAAATATAACTCACTTGTATATAACATCAAAAGAAATATATTTGTAATATATTTCTTAACAATAATTTTTCATAGTTTTTATATGCATAAACACGCATAATTCCATATGCATCCACATACTCAAAATTTTTTGAAAGACTTTTCCAAATCATAATTGCGATAAGGACCACTAAAAAACATTTCATAGTTTCCATCATGGATGTTTTCTTCTTTTTTCAAACGCATCTGAAATATATATGCCAAAATTTATTTTCTCCTCACGCTGAGAATTGCCTACCATATCCTTTTCCACAAGGTTAAGGACAACCACATGGTATGGAAGCATGTATATGCAAGCATCATCCTTTTGTTAAACGTCGCTTGTCGTCAGAAGCGCGTTTAAACACCTATTCGGGTTCTTGGGAATGGAAGGGTCTGTTAAACAGAGGCCCTAGGCTTGATTTTCCCCAAAATAACCACTTCATACGCAACAATATACTAATGTTCAAGAACTCTATCAAGAATCTGTTTACGCTTCACAATCTTACTATCTGTAATCGGACTCTTCCAAGCTTACCGAACACACTCCAGTTAAGGCTCTCTCAGCGTACAGCGCAGGCAATATTCAGTACCGTAATACAAGATTACTTGTCTAGCTTAAAGAACTGATCCAACACAAACTACCGTACACAACAAAGTCAATAACAGTAACTCAATCTGTATCGTGCAGGTGCGGATAATCCACCAGAACAGAAGACGCAGGATGATTCAGAATTCTCAACCACACATATTGAACTGTCATTACTGGAGCATGGGCTTCATTAAGCAACTTTCAGAACATCAACAAAACAGGGAGACACAACAGTACGCAGCATTATCGAAACAATCACAACGGAAACTACACAGAAGGATTCGCTCACACAGACAGTCTGGCAATCTTTTGGTCGTCTAGGTAAATCACAAACCGAACAGGTATCGATAAGCACACAAGATAGCGATGAGAACAGAATACTCAGAATTACTCAACGCACACCACAGTAACGTTACAGATCAATCACCCAGACAGACAGTCTAGTGATCCCACTGATCATCACCGAAGCGTCTCTTTTTCATTGATTTATAAAGATTACGAAACATCTTTGTAACAACCTTTCGTTCGTGCGGAATATGAAAAGATTCGGTCTTTACAATTGCCAATCTGGTGGCCAACTAACACTGGCACGCACGGTGGACTCGAACCTGCAGGTATACAAAAAAGCTTAGGGCTCATCTAATATCCCTTCTAAATACATTGTTCTGGCTACTCTAAATGTCCGGGCAATTTTCTTCTTAATTGATTCTAACATCTGCTTCAAAATGTCTGGTTCTACCAGCTCAGCGTCTGTACGTACTACACTTAAAGAAACAACCTGGGACATCAAAACTTCTGCTTGAGTTTGTAGAAAAGCTTCCTGTAAATAGAACTCATTCGATAGAGCCGCATCTCTGCTTACCTTCATATCTGTTATCTGTTTATCAATTTTGGAGAGTCGTTCTTTTTGTGTATCCAGTTGATACTCTCTTCTTTCTATCTCCTGGTTCTGAAATTGGATTGTCTTGTAATAGGCCTCACGCTCTCGGCGGGTACTTGCGATCTCTTTCCGTAATTGCGCTTCCAAGGTCAATTTTCGTTTAAGAATATTGTTGACTTCAGCAACATCATACTTGCTTTTCTGGAGTTCTTCAGAAGTGTGCTTTGCCAGGTCCGCCATTTCCTGTCCGTGTTGTACCACTTCATCGAGCTGTTATCTGGTTTCTTCTAATAGATTGTCTAAAGCTACACGTGCATCTTCTTTATCTTGGATTATCTGCTTCAACTTGATTAATTCTGCATCTGCAACAATTAATAATTCTTCTTTTTCGCGGACTGCTGTAAGTGCCGCATCTCTTTGATTGGTAATTGTTTCCTGGTCTGCAAGTCTGGTTTGCAACTCCTTAATCTGTTCAGTTAAATTATGATTTTCTGCTTTGACTTCAGCGAGTTCTTCTTGGAGTGGGCTAATATCGGCTTCCAGAACATCCACCTTATGTTGTAATTCATCCCGGATGTTATCTGCCACTTCCTTCATTTGTATAGGTAGTTGTTGTGATAACTGGATCAGCATTTGACCCATGGATGCAAGCTCGGAAAATATCGGAATTGACGGAACCGGAATATGAGGACGGGGCTGAGATGAAGAGGCTGTGAGGAGCTGATGGGAATTTGGTGGTGAGTAATTTGGTGATGAGGATGAAGAAGCGGTAGGTTCCTCAGTGACAATGGGTGGGACAGGGACAATGGGTGGAACAGGTGGAGAAGTTAGAAGAACAGAGTTAGGTTCAACTACCTTTTTAGTGGTTTGATACGTAGTATCCTCACGGTCGGCAACTGTATATTCCACTGCTCTAATCAGTTCTTCGAAAACTTCTTTAATGATAGGTTCTCCATCATCTTGCTTTTCCTGCTCAGATTGCTGTTTAGATTCTTATTTTGACGAGCTCGTTTCAGAATCGGTGGTAGCATCCTGTTCTTGTTGCTTTTCTGAAGAAGAATGCGCTGATGAGTCATGATGCATTGATGTTGCAGTGTCATGGAAGGTTTCTTGTTCCTGTCCTTGTTCTTCTTTGTCATCTACTTTATCATTTGCAGCAGAACCCTGTACTTCACTGTCAGATGAACTTATTCTAATTCTTTTCCGGCGAAGGAGGTGGAAAATCTCTTCGTCATCCTCTTCATCATCGTCCAATATTTGTGCAGACTCTTCATGGTGCAGAACGGGTCCTCGGGGTGGTGGTTGTGCTGCTAGAATGGTCGGAAATAGAAAAGATAGGATGTGCGGTAGTCTCGACCTTGGCATATCTCCCTTATTGACGTGTTTGATGATTGAAACGCATTCTTTGTGAATGCGGCGGAAGTAGTATGATGCAAAATTTACAGGCTCTCTCGCAGCCACATCTATTGCCGAATAAAAAGGCCGAGAGATGTCATATGTGCGCTTTTGCAAATTTAAGATGGCAACTAAAAATTGGAGTGTTGATCTTTCAGGCTCGGGGCGACAGAGTATTGCATATTCATTGGATGAGTGCCTAGGGAATAATTTATTCATTGTGGCAATCGGCAGATTTGGGCCATTTTCCATACCTTGCAGAGAGAGCCGGAATGCATCAGAGAAGGTCTGGAGAGTGATTATGGTACGGGATGGCAAGGAAGTGATAGGCCAACTCTGCTGTGTAGCAGGTGTGGCAGCGATGGCGGCGATGATTTGTGCATAGAAAGGGTGGCAATCCACTGAATGCCAAGGCGATTCAGCGAAATTGGCCAACCCGCGGACGCGCAGGAACTCACCTACATCAGCAGGGAGTCCTTCACGGAAGGTGGCAAAGTTTGCCAGAGCTTCCATGATGCACAGACAATAGCAAGCACGATAACACAACTACGTAGGGTATACAGAGAGCACAAGCACACAAATCACGCAAACACAATAGCGATTAACAGCAAAACAAAAATGTTAAATAGATACTTGATACCAAGAAGCAATTAAATTCATTAATCATCACGCGATATTGAGATGATAACTTCATAACTGCGGTGTGCATGCATGAGCAGAACAATAATGCAGGGAGGCTGTTGAGCATAATTAGGTAGCAAAATGAGGATATTTATAGACACTTTTTATTAAGCACGCAAAACCAAAAAGAAAATAAATAACATGAAAAAACGCCGAACACGTCAGCGAGAGTCAGATGCTTGATGATACGGCCGCAACTTTGAACCATTGATGACTTTCGGAAGAGGAATTCCGGTCAACATAGTCAACCAAAAAGTAGCTGGACCTACTTGTTCAGTAATCCGGTAGGGACCAAACCATCGTAACTTGAATTTTCCAAGCGAGCGATTTGATTTTGCATTATAAAATAACACAAGTTGTCCTATCTTAATAACTGGAGTTTTAAGATACCGATCATGAGTACGAGCTTATCTTAACTGCACTTCCTAAATAGTCAGAAAACTTTCCCAGCGATGCCCATCTAGTTGTCTGAGTGTGTCCAACCGAAATGGCAAGGACTCTTCCGGTAACAACTTCTGAGTCATGGCCACTCGTAAACTAGGAATAACAACTTCCATTGGAGCTATGGCTTCCAGTCCGTAAGCCAGTTTGAAAGGGGTTAGTCCTGTAGCTACCTTGTATGTAGTCCCATATGCCCACAATACTGCAAGTAACAATTGATCCCATCTTTCCGGTGATTCCAAAATCAGTTTACGAAGCATATTCAACAAAGTCTTGTTTGTACTTTCAATTAAGCCATTTGCACGAGGATAATACGGTGAACTGAACGTATGCATAATCTGAAAAGAATGTGTGAGTACTTTCATTAAATTGTTAACAAAATGTGTGCCTTGACCTGTCACAAGCTCTAGAGGTAAGCCAAAACGCGGGAAAACATCCTTCATTAGACACTTTGCCATCGAAACAGCTATGGCGGACCGTAAAGCCCATGCTTCTGCCCATCTGGTAGCGTAATCTGTACATGTTAGAATGTAGCGGTTATTACTGAGTATTGTTGGAGGTGTAATTGGCCAATAAAGTCAAGACCCCACTTCTGGAAAGGTTCTAAAGGTAAGACAGGTTGTAGAGGGAAAAAATGGCGTTGTAACGGCTGTCCAGACCTCTGACAATTATCACATTGTTTGACAAACTGAGATACATCCCTGTACATAGTAGGCCACCATAGTCCGCTTTGCATAATTTTCCGGTACGTTAAATCTGCTGCAAAATGCCCACCGGAAGGTATTGAATGTGCCAAAGCTATAACTGAGTTTACTTCATGTGGAGGAATACAGCGAAGTAAAACTCCAGTGCGATCCATATAATACAACTCTCCAGCAATCAACCGAAATTTGCGACTGTAAACTGCAATTTTCTTATGCATTGTAGGAGAAATCTGAGCAGGAAGACATCCATCAGTAAGAAAAGTTAATATCTCATCATAATATGTAGATGGCATAGGGGGTTCTGCCGATTCATCCTGAATTGGATCAGTAACATAAATCGCTAGTGTGGTGTCATCTACTCCGACCGGAGCTTCACCGGAATCTAAGTGAGAAAGAAAATCTGCTAATGCATGTGAACTGTCGGGCCGATGAATTACTTCGTAATCAAACTCTTGTAAAAGTAGAACCCAACGCGCTAATCGACCACCTAAATGTTGTTGTCGTACCAGATAGACAAGTGCAGCATGATCTATATGAAAAGTAAATTTGCGACCGAGTAAATAGTGCCTGAATTTCTTTACAGAATACACTAAACCAAGGCATTCTCTTTCAGTTACTGAATAATTCTTTTCTGCAGGAGCAAGTATTCTACTCGCATAATAAACAGACAGAAACCACTTATCAGTTTGTTGCATTAAGACACTCCCAATGGCGATATCTGATGCGTCAACAAAAACATAAAATGGACGTTCCCAATCAGGAGGTTGTAGAATTGGAACCTGCGTTAATAAGCTTTTGAGACGATCAAATGCTGTTTGACATTCCTGAGTCCAAACAAACTGTCGAGGAGTACTGGTTATTAATTTATTGAGAGGTATTGCCAGATGAGCGAGCCGCCGTAAATGTCGACCATGCCACCTGCCTTGACCCATGTATCGCATGATTTCTTTCGGCGTAGTAGGCACAGGTGCTTCTAACACAGCTGCAATTTTATCTGGATCGACTTGTATGCCTTGTGCAGACACAATATGGCCAACCAGCTTACCACATGAAACCGCAAACACAGACTTGTTTGGGTTCAGGCAGAGTCTGTATTCACGACACTTCTCAAAGCAACACCGTAAATGATACAGGTGTGCTACCATCTTACCAAATAAAGAGAAATCATCTAGATATACTTGCACGAAAGAAGTAAGATATGGGGAGAAGATTTCTTGCATACATCGTTGAAAAGTACTAGGAGCATTTCTTAATCCAAACCACATAACAGTACAAGCAAAAACACCCCAATTGGTAATGAACGATGTTTTTGGTATATCTTCCTCAGCCATTCTGACCTGATTATACCCACTATATCCATCCAGAAATGAATACATTTCGTGCCCAGCCACTCTATCCAGCATTGTATCAAGAAATGGAAGAGGAAACGGATCTGGTACCGTAGCTGCATTCAATCTCCGATAATCCACACATATGCGTAGCTGCTTATTCTTCTTAGGGACGATAACAATGGGTGATATCCACTCAGCATGTTCTATTGGAACAATGAATCCAACTTTTAATAACCTATCAAGCTCTGCCTTTACCTGTGCTGCGTAGTTAGGATTCATCCGGTAGCTGGATTGTTTAATTGGTTTTGCTTCCGGTTTAAGTACAACTCGATGCTGATATATGCGAGGATCCAGACCCTTCATGTCACGGTAATCCCATGCAAAAACATCAGCGAACTCACGAAGTAACTGGATCAGATCCGCTTGAAATACTTCAGACAATCCTTCCTTTATTTTGACAGGTCGTGGATCAACTTCATCCCCTAGATTATATGTGATCAACTGATCTTCTGGAACATAGAATTGCCGAGGTTTTTCTGAATCATCGACTGATTGTAAAAGTTGTTGTATAGCAGTTTCATCCTTAGCAGCAGTATTTTTTGTTTTTACTTCTTTGGTCACAGGCATCACCATACAAATTGCCGGATTCCAGTGATCTACAACAGATTGTAAATCAACAGTCCCTAAGGAAATTAAATCTATGTTATTCTTTAAAAATTCTTCTTCCTCATCATCGGATAAACCCTCTAGCATGTGAACTAGTTCTGCCACATAAGGTCTAGCATGTAGTTCACAGGAGTGAATAGCATCTAATTTTACAACATATTTTCGGTTATTGTCTTTGAAAGTGAGTTCTTGTGCGGACCAATCCTGTATAACCTTAGCTTGTTTCAGCCAAGGACGGCCAAGAAAAAGGTTATAATCAAGACTAGACTCCGGTAGTTCTAGAACTACGAAAGTCATCTTAAAAGTGGTTCCCTGCAAAGTGATTGGCACATTCCGTACGAGTCCTACTGGATGGACTCTGGATTGGTCGGCCATTCTAACAAAAAACTGCACAGGTTCAATTTCGGTCCATCCTAACTTTTTACAAAGTGCTCCAGTAGCTATGTTTACACCGGACCCACCATCAATTAATACTTGAGAAATTTTATGATTTTTGTACCATACCGTAATTAAAGGAACCGAGTGATCCACCGTAGAGTCAGTTTCTGGTTGTACTGTTGCCGTTGCTGGAATGCAGGCAGACTCAGGACTGAACTGTTGCTGAAATTGTTTTCGAACTCCTGGTACTAATGCAAATAACTGGTCAAGAGGGAGAGTAATGGATGCTTTAGATAAAATTTCCCATGCTTGATCTGCTTGATTTGTACTTTTCATCGATTTTGAAGACAATGCGTCGATTATTGGGATTGACTCTTGCTCTTGTGTAGTTTCTTTTGACAGCGGAACTTGGGTTACCGGAATCGGGTCTGGGAACACTGTAGGTTCCTGGGTGGTCCAATTACTTGCTTTGTCATGCATTCTTTGTTGTTCACGAATGCCTGGTTCAAATATCTCAGATGCTGGTTTTAGTGGCTTGCCGGATCTGGTCTGAACTACTACAGCTTGTGTTTCTATGGGTGTGATATGAACCATATTTTTCATTGGGTTCTGGCGCTCCTTCCTTTGATCATATTCGGCCACATCTTTACAAAATCTTCGAATGTGTCTTAATTCACCACAAAAATGACAACGAGGAGGTGGCAAAGCATTACCTTCTTGTGGTGGACCTCTCTGCCAGCGGTTTGCATTGTAGTTATTATTTCTCTGTCCTCGATAATTTCGGTAGCCTTGCTGCTGGTTGTTTCTCATTTGAGGAGGTACATAGTGATTGGCAAGCTGCCCTATTTCTTGTATAATTGCATTTACTGTTGCTATTCCCTGCACTTTGGCGTTGTATGCACAGTTTTCGGTGGAATGTCCGATCATATTGCAGATAGCACAAAACAACTTATTGAGGGCACAAGTGGCACTGGTATGCACTAAATTCTTGCACGTGGTGTAGTACATCTGTCTGGTCGGATCTTCGGCAACATTCTTACTCGCTTTTAACCATTCCAGGTCTTCTGTAAATCCTCCTATCTTATTCTCGAGCTGCAAAGCCATTGCAATAACCGCATATAATGTCATAGCTCCCACACAGCGGATGATCATAATCTGTCTGAGCTGCGGAGTTAACCCATTGATAAACCATTGAGTGATGACATCATCCGACAGGTTTGCATGGACCGGCGGTCGTTGCCTCAAATGCGTTCGGAACAGGGTGGCATATTCCTGCACGGTCTGGTGCAATTTTTTTTTGTTGTTCTGTAAATAATCAAAAATTTCTGCCGGATTTTTCTTTAATCGAAATCTCTGCAAAAATGCATCTCTTACTGCTTCATAAGTCACAAAATGATTAAAATCATATTCTGTAAGCTATCTGGCTGCCTCATTAACCAATGTAGACTGGAATACAATAGCTTTGTATGCCGGATCAGGGGGATGATTTAATACTGCATAACTAATTTCAAAAGTACGTACGTGGGCATCAGGATCATCACCTAGAAACCCACCGAATTGGGTGTATGTCACTCCTGTTCGAGCCGGTCGGGGTGGAAATGGATGTTGTTGCTGTTGTTGTTGCCCACTCATCGTGCTGGCGATTGTATTGTTACTATCTTCTGAGTCCTGAGGCTGAATATCTGAACCGTCAGAATCTGTATCGTCAGCCTGTCACTTTCCGGCTTGATAATATCGTTCAGTATCCTTCGGATTTCAGTTTCGAATAAGCTACCTTCCTCCTTGATATCAAATGTAGGGAAACTTACTCCGAATAGTGATGACTGGAATGAAGATTCACCAGGAAATGATAAACCGTCACTGGAAAATTGTGAACTCTCGGCAACGGGTACCGAAGTATCACCGAAATTTGTCGTATTTTCACCAAAACAAGGTAAGGTTTCACCTTCACTGATTTCATTGGCCAACACGCTTCTATCCTTAGACAAATTCGAATCTTCACCAGATGGTGTTAGGTCAACTGCATACTGCGTCTTGGTAGATTCTGGAGTGACTATATCTTCGATAGACTGTGCCACAATCGTACCGAAATCTGTCGAAATTGCAATACGTTCCACCGGAATTTTACCGGAATCGCTACTAGCGTTCTTCACTTTCTTGATAACTCGGTTAAACTTATCTACGCTTCTTCCTCCTGGAGGCGTCCTTAGCAAATTAGGTATCGCCCAAGACTCTTGGTTTCTTCTATGCTTCGGGTATGATTCACCGGAACGAGTAACCGGCATTTACTACGTTTGCAATACTTTGCATACTATTCTTCCTTACGGTCGATTCACAATCTATGACCACTTTCATAATCAATCAACGAACACTCTGGATGTCACTTTCCCACAATTAGCTGGAAACACTCTTGATGCCATATTCGCACAGACAAATGGCAACAATCTGGTGCCACTTTCCCACAAACGACGGCAATGTTAAACGTCGCTTGCCGTCAGAAGCACGTTTAAACACCTATTCGGGTTCTTGGGAGTGGAAGGAGTCTGTTAAACAGAGTCCCTATGCTTGATTTTCCCCAAAATAACCACTTCATACACAACAATATACTAATGTTCAAGAACTCTATCAAGAATCTGTTTACGCTTCACAATCTTACTATCTGTAATCGAACTCTTCCAAGCTTATCGAACACACTCCAGTTAAGGCTCTCAACATACAGCGCAAGCAATATTCAGTACCGTAATACAAGATTACTTGTCTAGCTTAAAGAACTGATCCAACACAAAGTACCGTACACAACAAAGTCAATAACAGTAACTCAATCTACCGTGCAGGTGCAGATAATCCACCAGAACAGAAGACGCAGGATGATTCAAATTTCTCAACCACACAGTACTGAACTATCATTAATGGAGCATGGACTTCATTAAACAACTTTCAGAACATCAACAAAACAGAGAGACAACAGTACGCAGCATTATCGAAACAATCACAACGGAAACTACATAGAACGATTCGCTCAGACAGACAGTCTGGCGATCTTCTGGTCGTCTAAGTAAATCACAAACCGAACAGGTATCGATAAGCACACAAGACAGCGATGAGAACAGAATACTCAAAATTACTCAACGCACACCACAATAATGTTACAGATCAATCACCCAGACAGACAGTCTGGTGATCCCACTGATCGTCATCGAAGCGTCTCTTTTTCATTGATTTATAAAGATTACAAAACATCTTTGTAACAACCTTTCATTCGTGCGGAATATGAAAAGATTCAATCTTTACAATTGCCAATCCGGCAGCCGACTAACACTTTGCATTCAAATAATTATTTTCTACATCATACTTTTGCACTCTACCTCTACAGTTTGTGTATCATATCTTTTTCCACACATTTAAGAATGACCACATGGCATGAAAGCATGTATATGCAAGCTTCATCCTTAGAAGAGGATTCAAATAATTATTTTTTGCATCATACTTTTGTATTCTACCTCTTCAATTGTGTTCTTTTCAAGAACATAGAGAAATATGCTTTACCCGTTCAACACAAAAGTCTGCATGAAAATCAATGGCTACTAGTTCGACTTGAGATGCCTTCTAACTTTGAAAAAAAAAATTGCATTCGATTAGTATGAATGTTTTCATCAACATCTTTCCCCTTCTCTTGGATATCACTCACACACAAACGAGAATAAAACATTCTTCAAAAGTTGAGATAAACAACAATGAGCTAGAGAAAACAAGATTTGAATCCACATAAGTGTTCCACTTCAAGGAGCTCCCCGAAGACTTTGATTGCACTCTTTGAATTCATAAAGAATTGTACAATTTGCTAAAACATAACCAGTTTGTCAAAAACTTTGAATCAAGTTATTAAATTCAATTATTTGACCTCTTTTTCTTTTTTAGTTAATAAGCAATATGAAGTTGAAAAAATAAATGCTAAAACTAATGTTTTTCTCAAAAAGTACATAATGAGAGGACGCCATCAAGGCATTAAGTATGTGATCCAAAAAAATCATGCAAGTTGGTGTAAATGCATGACACTCAAATGTCCTATTACAGAACTAGTGTTAAGCACCTATTTTTTGCATGTCCCAAAAGTGATGCACATCACCAAGTGCAAAGGTAAATGTTAACCACTGTATACGCTCGAAACGAATATGGATATCACTCCTAGCATAAGTTGGTAATGTTGAGGCAACATTTGAGACTACTCGATTTCTACACTCATAGCCAGTTGGAGTAAGTACAGTACCACTTGTGTGATGCACACATAATCCACCAACTGAGCAAATTCTGTACAACTTCTCTGAATTCCACAAAAATACAAAATCTCTGATTGGAAAACTCCATGTATGATAGAGTTCGCCTCTGATTGGAAAACTAAATGCATGATAGAGTTCACCAACCTTGCATCATTCAGGTAAACATACAGAGTAACGAAATATCTTGCATTGCCTACACTAAATACAGGCACATTTGCATTTACAAGAACACATCAACATTATGTAGATCTCATCAACATTATGTAGATCTCCCGCATAAGTGCATATATACATGAGTATCCAGCCATGGGTATGGAATTGATTTAAAATGAACTCAAAGCAGATACTGAAGCTAAACTGGTCCTGGCATCTCCTTCATAACGTTTATGAAGCGTTTTTGTGAAGTGTGTAATTGTAGTTCACTTCAAAATATAATTCAAGGACCATTGTTCGCATAACAGGAGATGATACCATAAGGACCAACGTAGTCACATTTACCCTATCTAGTTAACCTACCTGCATTCCACTGTTAAATGGTAATGATGCACAGAATACAACTCTATGAAACGCCAGCATCATCAACATACAGTGAAACGCCCAGTAAAATTGTTTTGAATTCCAGAAGAATGAAAGAGCTTTGATTGGAATACTAGAAACAAGAAAGAGCATGCACATGAGCTTGAAAGTCGAACTACTGTCATATCATCAAGCATACCCTACACAGAGATGAATTTTGGCACACTACTGCTTTGCATGTGTACAGAATCAGAGCTTATACATGACATGGCCTTCTACGATGAATCATGTCTTTATACATCAGGTTTCCAATGGCTTCCACCCACATCATAGACCCTTGCACTTGTAAAGGTCTTTAAACAAAAGGCTTCCCTCCACGTCCACCAGTTTTTGCATTCCTAAAAGCACAGCAGCCCACAGAATATACGATGATTAGCAAAACAAGCATAGCAATGTTCACTACTGCAATCTTGCGCCAGTCACTTGTGATGCCCTCCAATACTCCTGCTTTGCATGAATCACAACCATAGCATAGTTTGGACATGTCCGTGCTGTAAGTTCCACAATCTGTGCTGGTGGTTGTATCGGCACACGGACTCCAATATGTTGCATTCACGTATGTACAGTTGCATGCTGATGGAGGTATGCAGCAGCCAGACTGAAAGAGAATTAAAATCAGACTCATGCCTAGAGAAACATGTGAGCGAAGAGCCAATGAAGCGACCAATGACTAGAGTATACCTACTAAAGCGCAGAAATCGACACTTCCAGAATACAAAACCGTAAAGGGGATGCTTGCAAGGACTTATCACAAAGTCAGATAAACAGTTCTTTTGGCTAGCACTCCCTATCATAATGCATGTCTTGCGGCTTGGAATACTATGGAATTTCAAATATAATAACTATGTATTGACGTTACAGATCGATTGGCATGCCAGGAACACGTTGAAGTTTGCAATCGCGATTCGCTTGCACGAATACGGAGCTAACCAGTCAAATCCTTCTGCTTCACGGTCTTCTGATGAAACTCTTGGATGCTAAACACAGAAGGAAGACATAACGAAACGTTTACCCATTGATTTCTACAGAAGATTATTATCTGACATTGAGATAAAGAAGCATGCAATCAGTAAATGCTGTAATGAACACCCCAAGCACATATGGATGGAAGGAATGAAACTCGTTTTACTTTCAGACTGACAGAACTGACACGAACGCACTGGTGTTTCTGAGATTCATGATTCACGTATGGAAATGAAGCAAGAAATAAATGGATGGTAAAGGCTAGAAAGAATTTGTGAGTCCACCGATACTCTGAACGAAGAACATCACGTCGTTTCCCGCCTTCAACCATGTCAATCAAAGACATGAAATGCTGAGCTCTTTCTGAGCTTACGCAATCTCGAAAAACCCTCATCCATTTCCATGGGGAACAAAGGTTAGAAATCGACCGTAGGTCCAATTATAACAGCAAGGCTGTACCTGGATGGGCGAAATTTTCGCTTCGATGAAGTTATCATAAGTAGGATATTCAGAAACCGGGTAGTCCTTTGCAAGGTCCGAACAGAATTTGGCTTCGTCGAGGCATTCCTGGATCTTGTCCCAGTTCGAAGCCTTGCTCAGCTGGCGCCGCATCCACGTCGAATAATCACCGAGGCGGTACTCTTTGTAGCCCTTGTTTCCGACGATCTCGCCTGCCTTCTTGTTGGTGACCACGAAAGCGAAGATGGTAAATATGAACAGCAGAAGAATGAGCAAGAACATAATGACGAGATAAATCCAGAGCAGGCATCGGTTCTTGCATGCCGCCCCCACAATGCCCAGAATCGACATGAGCAAAACAAACACACCCAGCACCACAACGGGCTTCTGAAGGAATCTGTAACAGTCTGAGTCACTATGCCTTGCGCCCACAACAATTATCGGTATGGAAAGGACCAAGGTCAAGGAGTTGAGGACGACGATGAGCACATTACTAAGTCCCATAGTGAGCTAATCTCAATTGGAAGACTCGCGTGCACGCCTGCTGCTACGGGAGAGTAGTCGCATACACGCGCGAACGAAGGAGGATAAGGCAGCCAAGCTAGGGCAAAAGATTCTGAAAATCGAAGCCTGCTACGCTGTTCCTGATTATCCTGCTCGACGAGTGTCTCGATTAGAGAAGAAAGGTTTGGGCAGTATGTTCAGAGACAGTGATTCCTGAAGCTATAAGAAGTAGTTTTTCATTTTTCCCAGACAGTGAGGGTTGGTCCCGCCTTCCAATGTCGAAGATACAATCTCGTTTGTCAGGGGCGTGTAACAAGCACTGGACATGGGCAGATGACGCTTTAAAGGTGAAGCCTTCGAGGCATAAAAATCTCAGGAGGGCGTAGCCCCGAAGTTTTTGAGGCTGGAGTCACACACATAGGGTACCACATGGATATGTTTTTGGGTGGCCAGAGATCATTTTTTGGGTCACCCGAAAAGTGTTTTTCAGGAGCACATAAATTTTCGGTGATCAGATTTCGGGTGATTGGAAATGGAATTCCCGTGATCAGGTTTAGGTGCATATGAAACTTTGGTGGTCAAATTTCAGATGGTGAATAAAAATAATAATAATAATCAAAGGTCTTCCATTTTAAATGATGTATCATGTATGTCCAAGCCATGGTTGCACAGCTTCTCAAAAAAGTAGAATAAAATTAATATAATAAGAATGGCTGGATTTCAGGTCACCCGAACAGATTGGTGCTAACAAGAACCAATCCGTTGGGATTTTCACTTTTTGGTGACCCAAAAAGTTGAAAAAATCCCCGAAGTCCAGCGGCATAGGCTCATGTGCGAGGGCTAATAGAACTGGTGGAGCATACACTAAAGAACATGGTATTTCGGGTGGAACAATAGTCAGATAGGAAGGAAGAGCACATTGAAGTTTTTTTTGGGTGACTCGATTTCACTTTTTGGATCACCCAATGGGGTATTAGGAGCACATATATAATAGATCCAGCAACCTCCGATCGTCGAAATTATGGGCACATGCAAGATGATCACTCAACTTCCGGCGATCAAAATTAAAAACAAATGAGAGTGTTTTTTTAATTTTGCCATCTTCATGTAAATGGATGATTCTTATTATTGCCATTATCAATTTCGTGCAACTCCAACCATTCATTCATTTTGAAGACATTCTAATGCGAATATGGATATTGCTTTAATGTCGTGTTAGAGTTCAAACCACACAAAATCCAACAATTACAGGGAAGATCACAATCATGGATCATTTGATTTCAAAAAAGAAGATTTATATGGAGTGAGGAAGGATTTTTGGTTTACTTCAATAATCTAAGACTTAGCATTACTATATGTTTGATTGTATTCCACCTATACCTTTGTGTCTACACATAGGTCAACATCTTATCTTCTATCTTCCTCTACGTTGGTGAATACACATTGTAATAAAATTTAAAACATCACTTTGTATTGAGCTAAGCTACCAATTTAATGTTCTTTTTTTTTACCTTGTGGAGTGTCAATTTGCATCATAATTCTTTGGTCGGAAATACTTAAATTCTACATCAATGCACCATTACCATTATTTGTTTACACAATTTGTGTGTGAAAACTATCACTAGCTCGTCTTGAAGGGGATGTTTGAGTGACATAACAGAACCAAATTGAACTACTTTCAAGATTTTTTGAAGGCTCAAAGACTCTATTCTATGTGAGCACTCATTTTGAGGAACTCATTTGAACTCAAGACTTTCTCCCACAAATTCAAAACGTCCACCTCTAAGCTACCTGAGTTTGGACATTATTGTGACCTCTTATGTGAACAATGAAATGAAATAGAAGGGATCGATTTGTTCCTCTCCACTAATCAAGCACAGTATTAGATGTTGTTTGAGTGGAGCGTTCCATGGGTGAAGGTCAGAATAGTCCTCAGAGTTTTGTTCCATTACATGGCGATGCTTGAGGTCTAGATGTGGCGCCCTTTGTGAACACAAGCACCCACATAGTTTTATATGATTGGCATGTATGCATCCCAATTATGGAATGTAGTGCTATATAAACCTAGTTGGCATCTTAGTTCACTCTCAAGCTTCAAACTTCAAAACTTTAGGTATGGTGGTAACATTTAGGTTGAGTTCACACAAAGATGATGGAACAAACATCAAAAAATACATTATTTCACCTGAAAAGTTGTTTGAATTCATTGTTCCGTCTTCAACTTGTTCACACAAACTAGTGGAATAAAATACATTTCATTTGTGTGTCGTCGTCCTATGTGAACATTGACGGATGGAGAAACAAAAAAGTTAGCACTATCTCATTGGTTGAATTATATGAGATTTATTCATAAAAAAGGGAGTAGAATATAAAACTAATAAAAAATACAATGAGCTTTGTGATGGGCAAATTGTTCTATGGGGGGAGAGTCAGATTAAAAAACCTCCTTCTATACCGTGATGTGGCAAAGATGATAGTAGAGGGTTGCCACCCTATCTAAACACAAGTGGCCATATGTCATTGTTTAGTTTGATATGTTAGAGTTAGACGTCTGCGAAAGCACGCAAACAACACAAGGAAGAAGAAGAAGCTTGGAGCATAACACACAATACTGAATTTATTATTAGAGAATGTACAAAGATAAGTAGCCCATTAAGGCAATAAGCGTATATACAAGCCGGGGAAAAAAACCTCCTAAAGAGGGAAAAAAGTGCCCTGGCGGTCCTAGAGTGTTAACACACATCACTGTTGATATATTTAGGTAGTGATGTGTGTGAACACACTAGGACCGCCGGGGCACTTTTTTCCCTCTTTAGGAGGTTTTTTTCCCCCGGCTTGTATATACGCCTATTGCCCTAATGGGCTACTTATCTTTGTACATTCTCTAGTAATACACTCACTATTGTGTGTTTGTGCTCCAAGCTTCTTCTTCTTCCTTGTGTTGTTCGCGTGCTTCCACAGACATCTATCTCCAACAATTGGTATAAGAGCAGGTCGTCGCTTCATCAAGGGCGCGGTTGACACTCCTCCATTTGCAGTCTCAGAATCGCACGAATTTTGGTGAGCATACTCAGCGTGTTTCCGAAATCGCGATCTGAGCTCGTTTCGGCCTCCGAACACACTATTGCAACGCTTGTGCAGGCTATTTCGTCTTTTTGTGCCAAAGGTATATACCAATTTCTGTTCACCAGTTTAAGCATCTTGAAGTCTTCTGCAGGTCTAGCAGAACTCGTCTGGGCAGTTCTGTTCAACTTTTTGAGATACCGCCAATTTTCTGCATCAAGGTATTTTAGTCACCGGCCATGGCTGAAAGCAGTGATGTATTCCGTATGTTGGCTGTTGAGGATAAGTTGGATGGTACCAACTACCCATTATGGGCTTATATGATGCGACATGTATTGGTTGCAAAAGGATTGTGGAACATTGTGCAGGGTGTTGAAAAACGTCCTGTTACACCTGCAACTACAGGTACTGCAAATACAGGTGCTCGAGCTGATGAAGATGGTGTCGAAGATGATATTCCACAGATTCCTGTTCGTGATGTTGTTTTTGTTGCACCTACTGCAGAGCAAATTTGTTGGGATGGTAGAGATGCCCAGGCACATGCATTGATAGCTTTGTCTGTCAAACGTGCCATTATTCCTCATATTCGCTCTTGCAGAATAGCTAGGGATGCTTGGGATACACTAACCACATTGTACCAAGCTAGGAATGAGGCTCGTGTTGCTTACCTTCGAAAACAGTTGGAGAGTGAGCACATGAATGAAGGTGATTCTATGGACAGTTTCCTAACAAAGATCAAAGATTTGAAGGAACAGTTGATTTCTGTTGATAAGGTTATACCAGATAGCTCACTTGTGCAGACCGTTCTGAATGGTCTTCCTGATTCATATCAGAGTTTTGCTTCTACTCTTCGGTTGATGATGAAAGGCAATCCGAATGCCTTATCATTTGAGGAGTTAGTCTTTGTTCTGTTGCAGGAAGGTCAGTCCAGGTAGAACAGGTCCATTATGCGTGTTGCAGATCAAGCTTTCCTGGCTAGTCAGAAGGGCAAAGGAAAATGGAGCTCTTCTACTAGTAAGCAGAAATCCGCAAATGCTGCACATTCGAAGAACCAGGATAAAGATGAGAAGAAATCAGAAAAGCAGAAATTGTTTTGCATGTACTGTAAAGGGAATGATCATATCATAAAGAACTGTCCAAAACTGGCTGCAAAAGAGGCAAAGAAGAAAGAGGCTGGAATGGTTGTTGCAGACCAAAAACAGAGTCTGCAAATCTTGTGCAGGAAGAAGAATGGGCGTTTACTACTGTTTGCAGTTTTGACCCATCTTCTCATGAGCAGTGCATGTCTGCAGTGGACTCAGATGTTTGGTACTTTGACAGTGGGGCGACCAAACATATTACCTCGCAGCGTAGTTTCTTCTCTTCACTGGAGCCTGCCCCTACAGGGAATACTGTCACATGCGCCAATAACTCCTCTTATCCTGTTATGGGAGTTGCTAAGATCATTCTGACTACTGCTGATGGTAGTTCTTTAACCTTGTCAGATGCTTTATTTGTGCCAGGGATCAAGAAGAATCTGTTATCAATTTCTGCATTAGCCAAGATTGGCTTGGTTGTGAAATTTGTTGATGACAGATGTACAGTTCATGATCTGTCAAATGGCGATGTTATTATTGCTTCTGGCATTTTATGTCGTGGGTTGTATAAGCTCATAGACTATGAAAGATCTGTGAATGATTCGGCATGTGCAATTCATGATTCTCAGGCTATCTCAGATGCAAAGCTTTGGCATGCATGCTTTAGTCATCTGAATTTTGCTAGTTTGCTATGCCTGCAGAAATCTGATATGGTGTCTTCTTTGCCCAAGCTTGAGGCACCTAGAAAACATGTATGTGAAGGCTGTATTTTGGGCAAAATGCAGCGTTCCTCCTTTCAAAAAGATGGTTCAGTTCGGGCTACGCAGAAATTGAAGCTTGTACATAGTGATGTCTGTGGTCCTATGTAGACACCTTCTTTTGGAAACTATCTTTACTTCGTGACTTTCATTGATGATTTTTCCAGGCATGCATGGGTATATCCATTGAAGGCAAAGTCCGAAGTGTTTTTGTGCTTCAAATTGTTTTTGGTTTTGGCTGAAAATCTGTCAGCATGTAAAATGGGCACCCTCCATTCTAATCGAGGGGGGGAATATATGTCTTCTGATTTTAATGCATTTCTGGCTGAACGTGGGATAAAACAGCAGTGAACAGTGTCGTATACACCTCAACAGAATGGAGTTGCTGAACGGAAGAACAGGTCACTCATGGAGATGGCGAGGTGTATCGTCAAGAGTCAGGCTTTACCACATAGTTTCTGGCTTGAGGCTGTCATGTGTGCAGCATATGTACTTAACAGGTGTCCCACTAAAGCGCTAAAGTCTATCACTCCATATGAGGCTTGGCATGATCGCAAGCCATCTGTTGCTCATCTGCGGGTTTTTGGTTGTTCGGCATATGCACTAGTGCCTGAACAACATCGCAGAAAATTGGATGATAAGGCAGTAAAATGTATTTTTGTTGGGTACAATTCTGAAAGTAAAGGCTATCGTCTGTATCATCCACAGACTAAACGCATTCTGGTTAGCCGTGATGTTGTCTTTGTGGAAGATGCTATTCAGCCATTGCTTTCATGTACTAAGGAGACATCTGTTAGCTCTAAAGACATGTATGATACTTTGATGCCTCTTTTTACAGGTGGACAGTCTAGTGCTGGTCCTAATGAGGCAACTTCTCAACCTTTGCAGGTTTCATATGATGATGCAGATCATTCCATTTATGATGCAGATTTACATGATGCACTTGTTGATGAGAGAGCTGATATTGAGCAGGCAAAAACTATGCCAAAATGGCTGGTGCAAACTTTGCGTGACAACAAATTAGATGCACCTTTGTCATATCGTACTCGTTCAGGCTCTCATAGTGCCTCCTTTGCATCAGATTGCTATGCTATGGATGCGTCTAGCCTCTATGATGAGAATGAGCCTGTTTCTTTTGATGAAGCACAGAATTCAGAAAAATGGATGGCTGTTATGCAATCTGAATATGATGCTATAATGAAGAATGGTACATGGTCTTTATGTGACTTGCCTACTGGCAAGAAGGCCATTGGCACTAATTGGGTATACAAGCTGAAGCGTAAACCTGATGGTACAATTGACAGGTATAAGGCTAGGCTTGTTGCAAAGGGTTATGCGCAGGAAAGAGGCATTGATTTTGATGAGACCTTTGCACCTACATGCCGTATGACTACTGTTCGGAGCATTTGTGCACTTACAGCCCATCATGGTTGGAATGTACATCAGTTGGAAATTAAAACAACATTTTTGAATGGTGACTTGCATGAAGAAGTGTATGTTCTTTAGCCCCGTGGCTTTGTGCAGAAAGGGCATGAAAATCAGGTGTGCAGGTTAAAAAAGGTGTTATATGGTTTAAAGCAAGCACCACGTGCTTGGTATGAGAAGATACATGCCTATCTGATTGCACATGGTTTTGAGAACAATCCAACTGAAAGCACCTTATATGTTAAGCATGCTAATGATGTGCTTCTGATCATTGTTGTCTATGTTGACGAAATGCTGCTCACTGGTCCTATTGAGAAGCATATTGCTGATTTCAAGGCTGATTTGCATGCCTCATTTGAGATGTCTGATTTGGGGCATTTGCATCACTATTTGGGCATTTAGTTTATGCAAGTTGATGGTGGAATGGCTTTGTGTCAAACGAAATATATTGACACATTATTGCAGCGTTTTGGCCTTGAAGACTGTAAGCCTATTGCCACTCCTATGGAGACAGGTTTACGATTGAGTCTTGATGATGCTGGAGATGCATTTGATGTTGTTCTCTATCAGCATTACTCGACCAGATATTCAGTTTGCTGTCTCACATATGAGCAGGTTTATGCATTGCCCAGGAGTCACGCATTGGAAGGTGGTTAAGCGCATCTTTCGCTACTTGAGTGGTACTCGACTACTTGGGTTGTTTTATCCCAAGGGGGGATCACTACCGCCAGATTTGCATGCTTTTTCTGGCTCAGATTGGGCTGGTTGCTATGACACTCGTGTGTCCACCAGTGGTTTTTGCTTCATGCTTGGTAGCTCATGTATATCTTGTTTGAGCAAGAAGCAGCCTACTGTGGCCACTTCTAGTTGTGAGGCTGAGTATAGGGAAGCTTTCACAGCGACTGTGGAGTGTGTGTGGCTCAGACGCCTTATGGCTGATTTGGGTGTTGGCCAGTCTTCTGCCACCACCATCTTCACTCACAGTCAGAGCGCATTGGCAGTTGCGAGGAACCCTGTGTTCCAGGCTCGCACTAAGCACATTGAGGTGCATTATCACTATGTCAGGGAGAGGTTCTCTGTTGGAGAGATCAGCTTGGCATATGTGCCCACGCAGGAGAACATTGCAGACCTTTTCACAAAGGCTCTGCCTAGGGAGAAGTTTGAAGCTTTCCGCAAAGCTTTGGGCTTACTTCCTTTTGTGAAGTGATTTCCACATAGCTTGGCACTTCCTTATACATGAGTGCCAGTTCCTTGTTCACCGCATCACTCCCAGGGGGGATTTGTTGATATATTTAGGTAGTGATGTGTGTGAACACACTAGGACCACCGGGGCACTTTTTTCCCTCTTTAGGAGGTTTTTTTCCCCGGCTTGTATATATGCCTATTGCCCTAGTGGGCTACTTATCTTTGTACATTCTCTAGTAATACACTCACTATTGTGTGTTTGTGCTCCAAGCTTCTTCTTCTTCCTTGTGATGTTCGCGTGCTTCCGCAGACATCTATCTCCAACAATCACTACCTAAATATATCAACAAATCCCCCTTGGGAGTGATGCGGTGAACAAGTAGCTCGCACTCATGTATAAGGAAGTGCCAAGCTATGTGGAAATCACTCCACAAAAGGAAGTAAGCCCAAAGCTTTGCAGAAAGCTTCAAACTTCTCGCTAGGCAGAGCCTTCGTGAAAAGGTCTGCAATGTTCTCCTGCGAGGGCACATATGCCAAGCTGATCTCCATAGTAGAGAACATCTCCCTCACATAATGATAATGCACCTCAATGTGCTTTGTGCGAGCATGGAACATAGGGTTCCTCACAACTACCAATGCGCTCTCAATGTCAGTGAAGATGGTGGTGGCAGAAGACTCACCAACACCCAAATCAGCCATAAGGCATCTGAGCCACACACACTCAACAGTAGCTGTGAAAGTTGCCCTATATTCAGCCTCACAACTAGAAGTGGCCACAGTAGGCTGCTTCTTGCTCAACCAAGATATACATGAACTACCAACCATGAAGCAAAAGCCACTAGTGGACACACGAGTGTCATAGCAACCAGCCTAGTCTAAGTCAAAAAAAGCATGCAAATCTGGCAGTAGTGATCCCCCCTTGGGATAAAACAACCCAAGTAGCCGAGTACCACTCAAGTAGTGAAGAGATGTGCTTAACCGCTTGCCAATGCTTGACACCTGAGTGATGCATAAACCTGCTCATCTGTGAGACAGCAAACTGAATATCTGGTTGAGTAATGCATAAGCAAATGAGGCATCCAACAGCCTGCTGATAGAGGACAGCATCAAATGCATCTCCAACATCATGAAGACTCAATCCTAAACCTGTTTCCATAGGAGTGGCAATAGGTTTACAATCTTCAAGGCCAAAATGCTAAATAATGTGTCAATATATTTCGTCAAAGCCATTACACCATCAACTTGCATAAACTGAATGCCCAAATAGTGATGCAAATGCCCCAAATCAGACATCTCAAATGAGGCATGCAAATCAGCCTTAAAATCAGCAATATGCTTCTCAATAGGACCAGTGAGCAGCATGTCGTCAACATAGACAACAATGATCAGAAGCACATCATTAGCGCGCTTAACATATAAGGTGCTTTCAGTTGGAGTGTTCTCAAAACCATGTGGAATCAGATAGGCATGTACCTTCTCATACCAAGCACGTGGTGCTTGCTTTAAACCATATAATGCCTTCTTTAACCTGCACACCTGGTTTTCATGCCCTTTCTGCACAAAGCCACAGGGCTGAAAAACATACACTTCTTCATGCAAGTCACCATTCAGAAAATGCAGTTTTAATGTCCAACTGATGTACATTCCAACCGTGATGGGCTGCAAGTGCACAGATGCTTTGAATAGTAGTCATACGGCATGTAGGTGCAAAGGTCTCATCAAAATCAATGCCTCTTTCCTATGTGTAACCCTTTGCAACAAGCCTAGCCTTAAACCTGTCAACTATTCCATCAGGCTTACGCTTCAGCTTGTAAACCCACTTAGTGCCAATAGCCTTCTTGTGAGGAGGCAAGCCACATAAAGACCAAGTACCATTCTTCATTATAGCATCATATTCAGATTGCATAGCAGCCATTCAATTTTCTGAATTTTGTGCTTCGTCAAATGAAACAGGCTCATTCTCTTCACACAGAGTAGATGTAGCCATAGCATAGCAATCTGATGCAAAAGAGGCACTATGAGAGCCTAATCGAGTACAATATGACAGAGGTGCATCTAATTTGTTGTCACGCAAAGTTTACTCTAGCCATTTTGGCATAGTTTTTACGTCCTCAATTGCAGCTCTCTCATCAACAAGTGCATCATGTAAATCTGCATCAGAAATGGGATGATTTGCATCATCACATGAAACCTGCAAAGGCTGACAAGTTGCCTCATTAGGACCAGCACTACATTGTCCACCTGTAAAAAGAGCCAGAAAAGTATCATACATGTCTTTGGAGCTAACAGATGTCTCCTTAGTACATGAAAGCAATGGTTGAATAGCATCTTCCACAAAAATAAGATCACGGCTAACCAAAATGTGTTTAGTCTGTGGATGATATAGACGATAGCCTTTACTTTCAGAACTGTACCCAACAAAATAACATTTTATTGCTTTATCATCCAATTTTCTGCGATTTTGTTCAAGCACTAATGCATATGCCAAACAACCCAAAACATGAAGATGTGCAACAGATGGCTTGCGATCATGCCAAGCCTCATATGGAGTGATAGATTGCAGCGCTTTAGTGGTACACCCGTTAAGTACATATGCTGCACACATGACAACCTCAAGCCAGAAACTATGTGGTAAAGCCTGACTCTTGACCATACACCTTGCCATCTCCATGAGTGACCTGTTCTTTCGTTCAACAACTCCATTTTATTGAGGTGTATACGGCACTGTACACTGGTGTTTTATCCCATGTTTAGCTAGAAATGCATTAAAATCAGAAGACATATATTCCCCCCCTCGATCAGAATGGAGGGTGCCCATTTTACATGCTGACAGATTTTCAGTCAAAACCAAAAATTGTTTGAAGCACATGAACACTTCGGACTTTGCCTTCAATGGATATACCCATGCATGCCTGGAAAAATCATCGATGAAAGTCACGAAGTAAAGATAATTTCCAAAAGAAGCTGTCTGCATAGGACCACAGACATCACTATGTAGAAGCTACAATTTTTTAGTAGCTCGAACTGAACCATCTTTTGGAAAGGAGGAACACTACATTTTGCCCAAAATACAACCTTCACAAACATGTTTTTTGGGTGCCTCAAGTTTGGGCAAAGAGGACACCATTTCAGATTTCTGAAGGCATAGCAAACTAGCAAAATTCAGATGACCAAAGCGTGCATGGCAAAGCTTTGCATCTGACATAGCCTGAGAATCATGTACTACACATGCCAAATCATTTACAGATCTTTCATAGTCTATGAGCTTATACAGCCCACGACATAGAATGCCAGAAGCAATAATCACGTCGCGATTTGACAGATCATGAACTGTACATCTATCATCAACAAATTTCACAACCAAGCCAATCTTGGCTAATGCAGAAACTGATAACAAATTTTTCTTGATCCCTGGCACAAACAAAGCATTTGACAAAGTGAAAGAACTACCATCAATATTAGTCAAAATGATCTTACCAACTCCCAAACAAGATAAGAGGAGTTGTTGCCGCATGTAACAGTATTCCCTGTAGGGACATGCTTGAGTGAAGAGAAGAAACTGCATTGTGAGGTAATATGTTTGGTCTCCCCACTGTCAAAGTACCAAACATCTGAGTCTACTGCAAACATGTACTGCTCATGAGAAGATGGGTCAAAATTGCAAACAGTAGTAAACGCCCATTCTTCTTCCTGCACAAGATTAGTAGACTCCCTTTTTGGTGTAGAGGCTTCTACAACAACCATTCTAGCCTCTTTCTTCTTTGCCTCTTTAGTAGCTAGTTTTGGATAGTTCTTTATGATATGATCATTCCCTTTACAGTACTTGTAAAACAATTTCTACTTTTCTGATTTTTCTCATCTTTATCTTGGTTCTTCGAATGTGCAGCATTTGCAGATTTTTGCTTACTAGTAGAAGAGCTCCATTTTCCTTTGCCCTTTCGACTAGCCAGGAAAGCTTGATCTGCAACATGCATAATGGACCTGTTCTGCCTAGACTGATCTTCGTGCAACAGAATAGAGACTAACTCCTCAAATGACAAGGCATTTGGATTGCCCTTCATCATCAACCGAAGAGTAGAAGCAAAACTCTGATATGAACTCGGAAGACCATTCAGAACGGTCTACACAAGTGCGCTATCTGGTATAACCTTATCAACAGAAATCAAATGTTCCTTTAAGTCTTTGATCTTTGTTAGAAAATTGTCGATAGAATCACCTTCATTCATGTGCTCACTCTCCAACTGTTTTCGGAGGTAAGCAACATTAGCCTCATTCCTAGCTTGGTACAATGTGGTAAGTGTATCCCAAGCATCCTTAGCTGTTCTGCAAGAGTGAATGTGAGGAATAATGGCACGTTTGACAGACAAAGCTATCAATGCATGTGCTTTAGCATCTCTGCCATCCCAATGAATTTGCTCTACAATAGGTGCAGCAGAAACCGCAGCACAAACAGGAATATGCAGAATATCATCATCTTCGACACCTTCTGCATCAGCTTCAGTACCTGCAATTGTAACAGTTGCAGGTGCAATAGGACGTTTTTCAACACCCTGCACAATGTTCCACAGTCCTTTGCAACCAACATGTCGCATCATATAAGCCCACAACAGGTAGTTGGTACCATCCAACTTATCCTCAACAGCCAACATACAAAATACATCACTGCTTTCAGCCATGGCCGGTGACTAAAATACCTTGATGCAGAAAATTGATTGTATCTCAAAAAGTTGAACAAAAATGCCCAGAGGAGTTCTGCTAAACTTGTAGTAGACTTTGAGACGCTTATACTGGCGAACCGAAATAGGTATATATGTTTGGCACAAAAAGATGAAATAGCCTTCACAAGCGCTGCGATAGTGCGTTCGGAGGCCGAAACGAGCTAAGATCGCGATTTCGTGCGAATCTCAGATTGCAACCGGAGAGGTGTAGACGACGCCCTAAATGAAGTGGCGACCTGCTCTGATACCAATTGTTGGAGTTAGACGTCTGCGGAAGCACGCGAACAGCACAAGGTACAAGAAGAAGCTTGTATTACTAGAGAATGTACAAAGATAAGTAGCCCATCAGGGCAATAGGCATATATACAAGCCCGGGGAAAAAAACCTCCTAAAGAGGGAAAAAAAGTGCCCCTGACGATCCTAGAGTGTTCACACACATCACTACCTAAATATATCAACATGATAATGATGCCTTCTCAAATGGGCTGCCACCCTAACTGAACTGACCCTTAGGAGTCTGACTTTGAGGTTCAGGATTCAAAATTTGGAGGGTCGTTTGATTTATAGCCCTTGATTAATAGAAGAGAATGAGGTTCTTTATGGTGGATGATTTATTCTTTCAATCTTTCACGCCCAAATGAAAGATTAAGACAACAAAAATCAAATTTCCAAAAAGAAATTTTGAAAAATATATTCTTCTACATGAAAACTCTAAAGTCTAACTCCCTCTTCAAAATTTACTTACCAATGGAAAATTGTATTTTGCATTTGCTCAGTTACATTGAGCACAACTTTCCAATCCATGTGATCCAATGATCCTACAAGATGTATCGTAGCGTGGATTGACACAAGTGCACATGTGTATTTGGGAATTTTTGCACATGCAACCTACATAGTTATGATAATTCCAAAATAAAATTGAAATTTATGTGAAGTTCGGATCCCATTATGTAAAAGACGTTGAAGTGGAACAAAAATTAAATAATAATAAAGAAAGTGCGAGTTTTAAAATTTAAAAAAAGGTTTTCTAATTTAAAATGTGTACAACATGAAGGATTTATTTTCCAATGTGGAGGGTAGAACACTTAACTTAAAGGTAGGGAGTTGTTATAAAGTAAATTGGCTAAAAGGAAAGCCAAGATGACATGAACTTTTTAGAAGCATTAACCAAGGATTGAACTTAGCCTAGTGGTTAAGTTTTGGGAATTGGATGAGGAGGTCTTGGATTCCATTCTCATGGGAGCATAGGGAGAAGAGTTTTGCTCAAGAGCCCTAGTTCTTCTAGAAGCTTCGCTCCAGCTGACTTGAGAGAACTCAACCACTTTAAAAATAAAGAGTGGTGTGGGTCGGACATGTAAAAGATGGCTCAACTACTTTAGAGATAAATAGTGGTGTGGATTGAACATGTAAAAGTCGCCCTTGGTTAACTCAAAAGACACTCAAGTTCCAAAATGCTACATAAGATGGTTGGGTGGATAGTCTTGTGTCATATATCCTGTAATTTTGTAGCATTGGTATCAAAGCTTGGTCATATTGGCGACTTTAAAGCAATATTCATGGCATTTTGGAGAAGATTTCCATCCCCATTTGCTTCAACAAAAAGAGGTTGAGCAAGCCCCATCGAGGGTGGGAACTATCATGGATGAAGGAAACCATCCTGAACCTCAGATTCCATGTAACTTTTGTATCTTATGATTGGTTTAGAATTTGAAGAAACCAATGCTCCCATTGTGTATGAATCTGCAAAACCCTAAGATCGACTATCTACTTACTTGATTCTGATATCGAGAGGTCATGTTTTGAATTGATGACATCATCAATTCGTAACCACCATTGATGAACTACCTTTGAAAACCTATATAAGGAGGGGTTGGCCACATACATACTTAGTCTTGCCAATGCCAGACTTGGGAGCTCAAGGAGTCATGATCACCAAGTAAGTACTCTCCAAGTTCTACTATGAATTCTAGTCTTGTCTTTTGCTCTAGTCTTGTCTAGTCTTGTATTGTGAACATCCTCTCTTGTCCTATTGTAATCTGGTAGTACGAGATCCTTTTCAATTATTCCTTGTATCTAGTTCATCTCCTTGAAGATAGTTCTTGTAATCCAGAGATCTTGCTTCATACCTACAGTCTTGCGTTATGTGATCTTCTGTATTATCTCTAGTTGAGTTATCTATACCTATCAGTCTCAAGTTGTGGGACTTCTTGTAACAGTTATATATTCTTGTATTATTTCCCTACATGGGTGATCTTGTAATAGAAAGTGTAATTCTGAAATCTTGTCTAGTCTAGTCAGAGGGCACAATCTAGTGCTCCCCTAACATTTTGGCAAGACTAACTTTTATCCAAAACTAGGCATCATGGAGAACACTTATGAACATATTGTGGCATCACTTCAGAGTCTCTAACAACAAGTCAAGGACTTAACTCATCGACAAACACAAGTCAAGATGGGATATCCCATGCATATAGGTGCACTCATCCAAGAATTACAAGAACAGAGGGAGAGTCTTCAAGCAAATCAAAGATGTGTTTAAGTAAACCAACATCCTAGTTCATCCTTCATGAAGGAACCCAAGATTTGCATGCCAAAAAAGTTCAATGATGATTGCACAAAGTTCAACGGGTTCTTGTAACAAGTCAAATTGTCCATCCATATGCAGCCTTATAGATAGTCAGATGATGCATCCAAGGTCGGTTTTATTGGAACCTTGCTCTGTGGTCAAGCATTATCATGGTTCACCCCAATCTTGGACAAGGACATAGCAGTACTTCGTGACTATGAGGAGTTTTTTCAAGAGCTCACTGCCACGTTTCGAGATGCAGACATGAGTCAAGTGGCAAAAACAAAACTATAGAAGCTACATCAAGGTAACTGCCCTGCCTCTTCCTATGCATTAGAATTTAAGAAATTAATATGTGATCGCACTTAGTACAAATATCATTTCATAAGCGAGTTTAGAAGGGGTTTAAGAGTCGATGTGAAGGACCTTCTCCTCATGATGCCTAGGGTTGAGACTTTGAAATTAATACATCACACAAGCCACTCAATGTGATAACCACCTCTTTGAAAGGAAACAAGGAAAACAAGTAGAAAGAAGACTTTGCCAATTGTTTGCATGGCTTAGAGCACATGCAACAGGAAAGACAGAGAGAGAAGAGCGAGAGAGTAAGAGAAACGTGCCGTCGTCGCCATAGCTACAAACAACAATGAACACACAAATAACAAGCATACTTAGGGCACGGATTTCAAGACCACACGAACTAACTCAAAAGCAAGAACACGTCAAAAGCCATTTTCGGGCGACGCAACAAGAGAGAGTTTGCTCATTAAACAAGTGCCCTATTTATACAAAAAGGTGGCCTAAAAGGCTCTTCACACTCAACCTTCTCCCAACCCTCCAAATGAACCTTAGTCAATAAATGAAAATGTGCCCTTAACATTGGCACGCACGGTGGACTTGAACTACCACATCCCTTGATAAGTGATACCCCCTCAACAAGATGAAAATTACATGGAAACCATTTATAGGCTGGGAACCTTGATACAACATGTCATTCAACCAAAGGAATACACCTAATCTTGAAGAGTGTTTCAATCCACGAGCCTCCACATCACTCATGCCCGAGGACACCGGTTCCATCACACTCCCCAAGATCAAATACATCAAGTCAAGCCCTCACATCAAGGCCAACACATCTCCAAACAAAGTCTAAAAATAAGAACCCAACCCATATATAATCTCCATGAACATTTTCATAATGCTAAAGTTGTAGCACCGTTCTTGGAATGGAATAGTCCAACTCCATGATATATGTGCTCACATAATTATGCACTACCCTTATGAACAATACTCGCAAACCAAAGTGCATGGTTAGACCATGGTATGGAATGCAAGTAAGGTTCATAAAATGTCCAGAATTAGAAGCTATATGTAATGCAAAGCAAAGTGCCTGGAATGAATCCAAGGTATGCAAATACATTACACACAACTTATAGACTGCCCTCCTATATGCACATAACTTAAATACAAGGGTGGTTTAATGTGTATACACCATAAGGTTCACTGAATTACAAATAAGGAGCAAGGGCTTCAATATCTTCCAAATTCTTCATGTGTTGTTCAACGTTGTTGATGGGTGGCTCTACTGCAATACTTCAATACTTTGTATACAGAAGGCTCATAAACGAAGGATCACAAAAGGTAAAAATCAAGGTCCATTTTTTCCATGCTTCTTCATCCTTGCTTATCTGCATTACTTCAATAATAAACCACGTATCATTGCGTTATAAGCCCATACTTCAAGATTTGCCAAAAAAACCCATTGAGCATTGCAGAGCGTTGAAAACTTTGAGTTTATGCACCATATACAAACAATATACAAACAACATGAAATATTAGATAGCATGCCATCACAGAACGGCTGAAACAAAAGCATAGGAAAATAAGCAAACGTGCGATAGCAAAGCGTGACTGCTGCTGTACCGTATGTTCGAATACCCTTTCAGCAGGACAGAGAGCGCCACAAAAGATCGCGTAAGAACACGCGTGTGATTAAACCAATCCGCCATCACTTGCACTAATTCAGTCAGGAGGTGAACGTGAACGGAAAAAGAATTCGTCTACAGAATTGCGCTGAAACTGAAGATAACACAGACTACACCTGGACGACTCGTCTGTTTGGAACGCATACAAGGATGAATTGTGCACAAATAAGAACAATATATGAGCAATAAACAGATCAACAATCAACCACTGAACACGATACTTCATCTGAACAGAATAAATCGAAATTATGTGACGTAGAATCAAAACACGATGCGCAACAATACTCGAGCTTTACAGTAATATAACTGAGATAAAGCATCGTAAGATGAGAACGTAATCAGAGCGCAATGCGAAAAAATTGGAAGTATAATAGTAATTAACCTCCACTCGGACTATTTACGCATAAATCTGTGCACTTCCATTGTCTGCGCCATACTACACAAGGTGGCAAGGACCGTCCATAGGCGTTTGTTGAGCAACTTGATCAGAGAATAAGAGGATCCGCTTCAACACAACCCAGCTATAAGCTGTAGTCGGTAGAGCAGACGGAAGGGTTGGCTGAGGCCGGCACCAGTGTTTGCATGGCTTAGAGCACATGCAACAGGGAAGACAGAGAGAGAAGAGCGAGAGAGTAAGAGAAACGTGCCGTCGTCGCCATAGCTACAAACAACAGTGAACAATAAATGAAAATATGCCCTTAACACTAGAGAGCACATGCAACAGGGAAGACAGAGAGAGAAGAGCGAGAGAGTAAGAGAAAGTGCCATCGTCGCCATAGCTACAAACAACAGTGAACACACAAATAACAAGCATACTTAGGGCACGGATTTCAAGACCACACGAACTAACTCAAAAGCAAGAACACGTCAAAAGCCATTTTCGGGCGACGCAACAAGAGAGAGTTTGCTCATTAAACAAGTGCCCTATTTATACAAAAAGGTGGCCTAAAAGGCTCTTCACACTCAACCTTCTCCCAACCCTCCAAATGAACCTTAGTCAATAAATGAAAATGTGCCCTTAACACAATGGAAACCCTTCTAGCCCATTGTTGGGAAGAGAAGGAGATCCAAGCAGGAGAGCAGCACGGGGTTGGATCAGGCCCCTGGGTGCGTCGTTCCCTGTCTAGCGAGCGGTGTCTACACGCTGGGTGCCTCACCCTGGTAAGGTGGACAGTCGTCGTAGTCCCGCACTTCGGAAAAGAAAAGGAAAAATGCCTCGATCGGGTGGGATGAAGGATCATATGAACGTATGCGTCGCGAACGGGAAATGGAAAATACAATGCTCTAAAAATAAATCACCGAACTTAGAGATCCAAGAAAATAACTATGCTTAATGATGGAGATCGATATACAAACAACTCTGAATAATACAAAAATACTCCGCCATAGTGTGGGTCACTCAATACAAAATAGTCTTCTCAACGACAGTGCAAAAAGGCACCCACAAACTTCTCTTTCTTTCTTCACTTCGGTCTTTGCGGCAAGAACTTCACTTCACTTTGAATCTTCACCGCAAGAACTTCTTTTCACTTTGGGTAATGACTTTTCTTCAGTTCACTTTACTTCAAATCAACAACATCATCATGTGGAGAGAAACCGTAGGGCAAGTCTTCACTTTAGTCTTCCAAACTTCTTCTTCACTTCATATAATAATCTTAGCAAGAACTTCTTTTCACTTTGGGTAATGACTTTTCTTCACTTCACTTTACTTCAAATCAACAACATCATCATCTGGAGAGAAACCACAGGGAAACTCTTCACTTTGGTCTTCCAAACTTCTTTTTCACTTCATATACTGGAGAGAATCCATGGGGGTAAAATCACTTCTTTACTTTACTTCGACTGGTGCTCTTCAAATCATGAGAATTTGGACCTAGAGAGAAAATGGGGGGGGGGCTCTTCACTTCTTTAGTTTAGTTCGAAGGGTACTCTTCGAATCATGAGAACACCTGGAGAGAATTTGCGAGAACTTCTTCACTTTGATATTCAAAACTTCTTCTTCACTTCATATAATATCTCAAATGGTATTGTTCAAATCATGAGATAACCTCGAGAAAATCCATGGGGGGCTCTTCACTTTGAGCTTCAAAACTTTGAATGGTACTCTTCAAATCATGCGAGTCTAGAGAGAAAAGCTACGAGGAACCCTTCACTTCGGTCCTCAAACTCCTCTTTACTTCACATAATATTTGGAGAGAATCCAGGGGGGTAAAATCACTTCTTTACTTTACTTCGACTAGTACTCTTCAAATCATGAGAATTTGGAGAGAAAATCCACGGGGTATAAACTCTTCACTTCGGTCTTCGTCTTCGATCTTCAAGCTTTAATCTTCTCAGCAAATCATGGGAATCTAAAAAATCAATCGAAAACTCTTCTCTTCACTTCTCTTCAAATCATTAGCATCAACATCTGGGGAAAATCCTTGGAGAGAAGTTCCACTGGGAGCCAAATCATTAGTACCTTTAAAGTATGTAATATTTCACTCATAAAAATGTAGCATCATGGACTTTAATTTCTAAAAATGAAATTCATTTGTTATGAAGTCAAATCTTCAAGTCAGTTACCAATCTCAAAGCTTTTTGAAAAAAAAAACCTTCAATTTAATTCATTGATGTTCTATTGTCTCCATGAATAATTATCCAGGATATTGGTATGTCTTATGCGTAAATATATTTTGTGAAGGTATACAAACAATCCAATAAACTGGAAATCAAAAAAATATGTATATACAACAGAAGGAAATGGTGTTTGCATTCTTAAGTGGCATTATCAGGCATACCTCCCTCCAGTAATCGTTCTATGTAAAATATGATAGTTACTAGCCACTTAGTGTTTTCCACATAGTTTCACGTCATGAGCACAATATGCTCACACGAAAGGCATGAATTAAAAGTCCATAAGATGGGCCAAATTTGGTCGCATGCTTTGTACAATGTCAGGAAGTAGCAAGCATCAGACAATAAAGGTCGTTTCAGATTGAGCGGCGTCCCCCTCAATTCTAAAAAGTTCCACCAATGAATATATGCCAAGTCTGTTGTTCCGCTCTCAGGCTCTTCACATTGAGCGGAGCCCCGATCATATTTTCCAGCCACGTCACGGACCATAAAACTGTATACTGTTCTGACCCTCCTCCTCCGCCCCAAAGCAGTTTTTTCTTGCCACGTCAGATTTTAATGTATTTTTAAACATAGATGTAAGCACTGTTCCGCCACGCCGTGTGAATGTGTACAAAAAAATATCAAGCTTTCCATTGTTCCACCTGAAACAACGTGATTTTGCGCCATCATTCCGGAGCCCCATTGTGAAACGACCCTAATATGACGATAGAATAGTGCTTTGTAGCATACATAAAAAATAATGACCATTAGGAATCAGGTAATTTGTGTAAACACTTCCGATGGCATAAAAGAGGAGCTATTAATGATCGGCATGGCCAGTGCTGCCTCCATTGCACTTTGGAGAAGTGGTATTCTATGTACTCTCTCTCTCTCCCTATCTCTTCCTCTCGCGGAATCATATGAGTGATGCCGACTTGGCTCTGAGAACCGACCTATATGCCTCTATGTGTTTTTCTCTCTTTCTTTCTTTCTCTCTCTCTCTCCACTTTTCTTTCTCTCTCTCTCTCTCTCCACTGTTCAACACCGATCGACTGCCCATAGTTGAATCTCTCTCTCTCTCTCTCAGTCTCGAAACACTTCTTCCATGTGCGTGCATCGAATCTGAATTGTCATCCTGTATAGCTCTATTGAATCTCTCTCTCTCACTCCCCACTAACATCAAATTTTGCTATGCTCTCTCTCTAGCGTGATTACAGCCGTTCCTATAGGATCTCTCTCTCTCAGTCACTCTCTCTCTCTCTCTCTTCCCTCTCTCCGATGTTTTTGATGTTGCATCTAAGTCTACCATTGCCTGAATATTCTAGATTTTCCATCTCTGTTTTATATTTCCCCTCCATATTGACAATTTCTCTTTTTACTACAGGGAGAGCTAATCATATCTTCAATGGTGGGGCCCACTTGACTTCTATCTTTCTATTTATTTTATAGATATCCATATCATAGGGATATTAAATAAATAACATATTATAGGGATATTAAATAAATAACATATTACATGTATAGAATAAGATTATTTTTAGAGGAGGTATAAAAAATATAGCCCTCAACACTTACGTGTCACTCGAGTAGGCTTGATGTGAATCGTTTCCCTATAGGTTGGCACCTTTTACTCTAGTGCTGGTTAAAAGTTTTTCCCCATGTAACACATATACATGATATACTCATATGTGGTGGCACTTTGTACTTAAGGATTCACTTATAGATCTCGATCTCACTTCACTCATTCTCATATTACTAATCATCTATCTACAAAGAGCTCTTCCAACTATCACATGTCTCTATCCTTTGATCTCCTTCTTTGGTCTTGTGTGTACTTCTATTTGTTCTTACTCACTCACTCACACCCAACACAGAAGGGAGTTGCATCCTAGACTCCATCTAAAAAGAGGGTAATTCTTGTGATCTAGCCCATGTCCAAATCATGCAGTAGTTATCCTTGATTTGCAACTATTAAGTTGGATCTAGCGCAAAGTGTGTAAGAAATGATAAGGGTGGGCTAGAAGGCATCCCTTACCACTTTACTTAATCTTTTTCTAATCTTAAGACTCGTGAAAAGGCTGGAATTAATAGGCATGTTCCTTGCCTTATTTTCTTTACTTGGTCCATCTATGTGCATTGATATGCATGGATAGAAAATTGGGGTAAAAACTCTCTATTTGAGCATGGGATTGGCTCAAAATTGCACTTCTCCATGTCTCATTGGTTCTACTAGGCAATTATATGTAAATCTAGTACACTTTTAGAAAGTTCATCGAGCCATTTGGAGAATCTTCTAGATAGAAGGTTTAAATAGAACTTCTACATTTTTCTTGCAATATTGGTGGAGGCTTCCAACAGCTTGATGAAATTTCCTAAAGAATTTGGGGATTCTCTCCAAACGCACTTGAATTTGTTTTGGATGAATAAATCTTTATTTGGGTTGACCGAACTCTTGAATTTCTAACTTGGATCTCTCTATTAGGTTTCGCTTATAACCATGATCCACCTACGTTTTACTCGACTATAGGACTATTATGTCCAACCAAAATTTCAAATATTTGGTAAAAACTCGGAAAGAAGGGTCCAATTCACTTTGATTAATTATAGTACTAAATTGGGACACATTTTTCAAAGGCTTGAACTTGACCAAAAGATTAATAAACTTGAGTTTTGGGCATTCATCACCTTTAAAGTACCACCTCCCATTTCACCATACCCACTTTGATGTTAATAAAAGTTTTGTGTTCTAGATCAACAAGCCCACATTTACACCATGCTGTAGTGACTTTTTCTTTAAATCGGGTTTAACTTAGTTCAGAACCTTGAATTAGGAATTGAAGGCTATGTTGATTTCTAACAACTTTAGCCTTCATGCTATTCGATATGTTAAATTTTTAACTTCATTCTAAAAAAATTATCACTGTGGTTTCCATGGTCAAAATTTCTTGTTAACCTTCAAGCTTGTTGATATATTTCTCTAGTGATGTGTGTGAACACACTAAGGACTGTTGAGGCACTTTTTTTGCCCTTTTAGGAGGTTTTTCCCCTAGCTTGTATATATGCCTATAACCTTAACCGATCACTTATCTTTGTATGCTCACGTGTGTTCTTCCTTGTGTTGTTTGTGTGCTTCTCCAGACCTCAAACTCCAACAATTGGTATCAGAGCAAGTCACCACTTCATCTAGGGCATCGTTAACACTCCAATCACGAAGATGCATTTGATGTTGTTCTCTCTCTACATGTCCTTGTATGCTTGATTTACTTATGCATAACTTGACTTGATATTCATTTGTTGTCTCTTGATGAGCATGTTTATTGCATTGTTGAGGTGTGAAGCATTGGTAGATGGTTAAGTGCATCTTTCCCTACTTGAGTGGTACCCAGTTACTTGGATTGTTTTATCTCAAGGGGGGCTCACTACCATGAGATTTACACGCTTTTTATGAACCTCACTAGGCTCATTTCTATGACACTCATGTGTCCACTAGTGGTCTTCCTTCATACTTGGTAGCTCATGCACATCTTGGTTGAGCAAGAAGCAGCCTACTGTGGCCACTTCTAGTTGTGAGGCTGAGTATGGGGCAGCTTTCATGATGCCTATTGAATGTGTGTGGCTCAGATGCGTTTTGACTAATTTTGGTGTTGGTCAGTCTTCTACCACCACCATCTTCACCGATAGTCAGAGTGCATTGGCAATTGTGAGGAAGCCTGTGTTCCATGATCACACAAAGTAGTTTGAGGTGCACTATCATTATGTCAAGGAGAGGTTCTCTACTAGAGAAATCAATTAGCCATATGTGCCCACACATGAGAACATTGCAAACCTTTTCACAAAGGTTCTCTCTAGGGAGAAGTTTGAAGCTTTCCGCAAAGCTTTGGGATTATTTCCTTTTGTGGATTGATCTCTTTGCATGTAACTTGGCACTTCCACATAGCTTGTTACATCCACATAGCCTGGAAAGCTCCTTGTTCACCGCATCACTCCCAAGGGGAATTTATTGATATATTTTGATAGTGATGTGTGTGAACACACTTAGGACCATTCGAGAACTTTTTTTCCTCTTTAGGAGGTTTCCCCCCATGGCTTGTATATATGCATATAACACTAATGGGTTACTTATCTTTTTACACTCACTTGGTAATACATTCAGTATTGTGTGTTGTGCTCCAAGCTTGTTCTTCTTCTTTGTGTTTTTTGTGTGCTTCCATAGACCTCAAACTCCAATAAAGCTTAAGGTCCTTTAAGCATATAATGTATGCACTTGTCTTGGCTTAAAATCTTACGTTGTTTCTTGGTATTCCATAACCCTTTTCATTACTTTATATCTCATTTAAAAAAAACTTTTCTTAAGGGCTAATTATTTTTGGGATTCTATATTTAATAGGTAAAACTTTACTTCTTGTGATTAGTTCATGAGTTTATTACTAGTACTTGAATACTCTTGTCTAAGTGTTATTGATGTAGCAAAGAAAGTTTATAGTAGATCCATTTGCAAGCGCATGGATATTCTTAATCCAATTTTGATCAATTCTTCTTGATCAATAGGTAATGACAAAGAATTTGTCTTTATCTTGAGATATATTTTCTCAATCGTTGACAACTTGCCCTACGAAATTTAATCTAAAGATCTCCCCCTCCATTCACTCCAAGCATCCACATTCTTTTGGGATTCTAGAATTTTGGAATCTCTTTAAGGATTGGAAGACTTTTGAGTTAAACCATCCACAAGACCTAAGTACAACTTTCCATGGTCAGGGCTTACTTGGGAACTAGTCGAGGAAACCTTTGTTACTTTTTCTTTATTCATGTCTACTTAAGTAATTTCACTTTATTAAAGTGTTTTAACCCTTACAAAAGTTATATATAAGTTCAAGATTATTTATATGTTTATCATCTTTCCATATTTTAGTTTTGGGTTAATTCTAAACCCTCTTGTGTCATCATTAGTGTCCATGTGAAAGGCCAACTGGCCACCAAACACTTTTGTATATACTCTGTATAATATACAATGGTTTGGTCAGCCATCGATAGAATCGAGGTTTGATTGCATTTGTGAAACCTAGAAAATTTGTGTTCATGCTCTTTGAGTATTATGTGGTTTTTGTGTATTCTACATTTCTCGAGTAGAGTAATGTGATTGGCATCTAGAGCTCACTTTTCTACCATGAGGGATTCATTCTGTAGATCTCACAAAGATGAATCCAACATGGTACATGCACAATTACACCACTTCATCGGTATAAGAGAAATTTGAAGCAAAACTTTCTACTGATGTGTGAGTGAAGGGAGCACCCACCCGCCCACCCAAGGTTTTATGACTAAGGCGGTGACCAAGGCATAGACCTTGACATACCTTGTCGTCCGGGTCATTGAAATCAATGTTGGTACCCTTTGTTGCACATGAGGGAGGACCTCAATGATCAAGGAAGAGAAAGGTTCTTGGTACTTCTCTGGAGGTCACCCATCCCAGTATAGTTCTCCCAGGAGCTCACTTAACGGGAAATCGCTTACCACTAAGCTACAATCTTGTGGTGCTTGAGGAGGGGGAAAGACTAAGGTTCACATTACCTTGAACATGTTTTGGGCCCTCAAAGATTCATTCTTTGCTTTCAAAGCCTTTTTTGAAGAATTTTTGGGGTGATTCTTAGAGCCATCTTGGTGTACTTTTATGCAAAGTTCTCTTTACACATGTTCAAGAACATCAAGGAGAGTGTTCTTTGTACTCCTCTAACAACAAATATTCAACTTTAGGGCTGAGTTTTTCAACCACACTAGTAAATCTATACGTTTCTTCAAATCTTTTTTAGTTGTGGTGGGAGCAACCACCACAAGTTTATGCAAGTCTTTGAACCTAAAGAACAGAGTTGATAGACACTTGTAGGTGTTTTTTGCTAGTATATATATTGAGCACATATAGACTATGTATGCTTGTGTGAATACCACTTATGTATGTGTATTGTTGGGGATGTAAGGGTCATGTGACCTTACCCCCATATTCATATATATACATCATATATAGAGCATTGCCTCAAGAGAGATCATTATGTGGGTTTCGAGGCTCCCACGCATATCCGCGTGTCGTTCCTCTCTTCTCTCTCCCTCCATCTCCTCCTTCCTCCTCTTGTTCTGCACTCCAAACCCCTTCATTGGTATCAGAGCATGCTGAAGGCTGGTGTGCAAGAAGGTTCAATGGAAGCTTAGGTCAGAAGGGGTAGAAGTGCAGGTCGGCATCTCTTGACAACTGTTCAGTATTTCGGTCATAATTCGAGCTATAAAACTCGGATTGATGCGTTTTAAAGTTCTGTGCGTAGCTAACACAAAGAGCTACAACTTCACAGAAGGGCGCAGAATCTGGTTCGGACTTCTGAAGTGCCGAAAATTCGAAAAACAAAGAGAATTGTACAAGGCGAATCTACATTGAGTAGGACAACAGGTCGGTTTTTTTGTCATAACTTGAGTTCTACAGATCGGAATTCGATGATTCAACTTGCTGTTTGTAGCTTGAAAAGATAGCTACAACTTTGTAGAAGAACTCAGATCCAGATTCTGAGTTTTAAGTTGCCGAAATTGCAGAATACAGAGCAGTACTGTTGCAGGTGATAGTGAAATTGACAGCAGATGCTTGTCTTAAGCATATCTTGAGCTACACACCTCCGATTGAGGTGTTCTTTATGTCGTTACGTAGCCAAGAAGCAGATCTTCAAGTTTGCTAAAGACCAAAAGTTCAGATTCAGAGGTTATCACCTCTGAAACAGCAAAACACAGAGCAGTACAGTTTTGCCCAAACAACCCTAATTGCACTTGGAAGTTGAATTTGCTTTAGAACTTCTTCGAGAGAGAATTTATGGTGTGCAAGATCTTATTTTCAGAGCTTCAAGACATTGTACATGTATGATCATTGTGTTAGCTCCTCCATATGAGAGTAGAGCATGATCTTGTTACATGTTTGGCATGTAAGATGACATTGTGGTATACTCTTTTTGAGGTTTATGTCATCATGAGTTTGATCATGGATGTATAGTGGCATTGTGGTCTATACCTTGCTTATGCCACTTGGTTATGGATTTACTTGCCGATTGCACATACTTTTATGAGAGTTGATTTTGGATCTTGTTTGGTACTTGTATCTTTTGTTTTCTTTGCAGGTACATAATCCAGATTGGAGCCTCAGTTACACGTTTGTTTGTCACCGTTATTAGCATTTGTTCATTGATTGATATGTATTTGCCAGTGTGAATCTTGGCATATGTGGATGGTGATTCCCACATGGTTATTTTGGTTCTAGAGTCCATTTTACAAAGGAGATGCTGCCGAAATTTCACCGGCTTTTATGCTAGAAAGGAGCTCTTGTAGATCTTGAAGCTTTTGCGATAGCTTTGGATCATTGACTATCTCCATTCAATTGGACTTGGTCACAGGTTATTTGTGATAGATTGGACCATCTTGCAGGATTCATTCTTGAGTGGGAGGTGCATCACCATTGTATTGGCGTGTATTGCCATTAGTTTTTTGGCACATGTAGTTGCCATTATCTTTGATTATATCAGTGACAGGTGGTGACAGATTACTTATTGTTCTTTCATTATTGGTTATCTTGTTTGATTGCTCAGTTTACAGGGGATACTCTGTCGAATTTTTCCCAGGATTCTTCCACATCTATTTAGTCACTTTGGAGACTTGGTGAGCAGGCTTATGCTCATGGTTTTATATGCATGGTAGATGCATGGTTATGTGACAGGTGGTTCACATGGTTCCTTCTCCATGGAGATATTTGTGATATGAGTTATGCATATGGATATGCAGGTGTGATTCTATTGAGGATAGAGTATTGTTTCTAGTCTCTTGTTACATTGCTAGTCTTGGATTGCCAGCATGGTGTCTTCTCGATTTGATGGCACTGACTTTCCGAGATGGAAAGCTCAGATGTGGCATACATTGGTTCGTGCAGGGTTACACATGTATGTGCATAGAGATGCACAGAGGCCTCGTGACATGCCCGATCATGTATGGATGGATATGGATGCATTGGCCAGCTCCACTATCCGATTACAACTTGTGGATTCTATATATGAGTTTGTTATGTATGAGGAGACGAGTAGTGCATTATGTCAGAGACTACATGATATGTATGCGAGTCCATTGACTCATGTGAGACATAGATCACATCGACGACTTCGATGTTGGCACTGTGGTCATGAGGGCCATATTCGATGACGCTGCTTCAGGCGGATGCGACGACGATGTCAGAGATATGCACGTGATGCAGATCAGGTAGTGGTTTCAGGAGATTCTATGGCAGTTGATTATGCCAGTGATGGTGATATCACTTTCTCCTATGGTTCATCTTTGGATTCCTCTTATTCATTGGATGGCACACATATGGCTTGGTTGCTTGATGCATTAGCCAGTTTTCATGTTACTCCATATCGTGAGTGGTTTTATCGATTCTCAGGTGAGAGTCGTGGATGTGTGCAGTTGCCTGATGGTACGACATATGATATTGAGGGTGCAGGAGATGTATGTCTTATGCTACCTAGTGGAGCATCACATATGCTCAGACATGTATGCTATGTGCCTTCATTCCCTATGAGCTTGATTTCAGTTAGCCAGTGACAGGAGAGCAGATGTTATGCATTCCTTGGTGAGCATCATTTTCAGTTGCGGTTGGGACAGCTTATGCTTGTCAGAGGTGCCAGGGTTGGGCACAGGTATCCACTGCAGGTACTTCATGTGAGAGACAGTCTCGTTTCAGTGGGAGTTCAGCCTTATGTGCGATGTGAGACTCGTCATGTCTCATTTTGTCTACCTACACATATGTCTATTGACATTCATGATGCACATGTATGGCAGGATTCAGATGCTCAGATGGATGCATATGTAGAGCATGTTTTGGATGCTCATGATGCTTATATAGAGCATGATTTTATTGATCATATGGATGCTCTTATGGAGCATACTTTGGATGATCAGTTGGATGCTTTAGAGCATGATGTGGATGCTCATGTAGAGCATTGTGATGATACTCAGTTAGAGTGTGATCATCAGTTTGATCTTGGTGTTGATGTTGTGCATTTAGCTCATATGGAGCATGATGATACACTTGGTGTGGTAGAGCACGATAGCTCTCATGGTACACAGTGTATGGTAGAGCATAGTAGCTCTCAGGATGCACAGCTAGATACATCTTTGGTTGAGAGAATGACTGATTTAGATGCTGAGGAGTCAGTTATTATGCAGTCATTCTTGGATTCGCTCATGCCAGATGTTGACATAGATATTTCAGGACATGTTGGTCTTGATGATAGTGCTTTGGATGCCTTGGATATAGGCATGGCCGACATACTTAGGTTAGCCAGGATAGCACATGTTTCGTCAGCATTCGGGAGTCTGATATACGAGTTGTTATGCTCGAGACCAGACATTGCAGTTGCTATTGGAGCATTTGCACTTGGAGTTGTCAGTTGTTCGATGATTGACATAGGCATAGAGCGAGTGGGAGCTTTGCAGGAACTTCATCAGTTCTTGCGTCAGTCATATATGAGCTCGGCTCCTGTTGATATGAGTCTAGAGCAGTTTGAGGTGCATGGATACACCTTGTTCGAGGCAGTTGGTGTAGGCTGATCTGGTATGGGTAGAGATCCGGACTCTTCCTGTACATTAGTGTATAGTCCTACATCATTCTTTGTATATGTTACCACTTATGGTCACATTGACCCTTAAGTGGGAGATTGTTGGGGATGTAAGGGTCATGTGACCTTACCCCCATATTCATATATATACATCATATATAGAGAATTGCCTCAAGAGAGATCATTATGTGGGTTTCGAGGCTCCCACGCATATCCGCGCGTCGTTCCTCTCTTCTCTCTCTCATTCCATGTCCTCCTTCCTCCTCTTGTTCTGCACTCCAAACCCCTTCATGTATGTGGTCATTGACATAGTAGTTATGTTTTTGCAGAAAGCCTTTGACGTTGATAAAGAGGGTTGTGGTGAGGTTTTCTTAACTAGGAGACACCTAAATGTCGGGCTCTCTTCATTGATGCAGGTGGAAAACTTACCCAGCCCCACCATAAGAGATATATGCTAGTTGTTCATAGGTGCTCGATGAGCCTGGTTAGCTTCTTTTGGTTAAGTGGTTATATGAAGTGGAGTTAGTGATTCACTATGCAGGTTTACATGCCACTACTCGTAGTTTTATGAGTTTTTGATGTTATTCATATGCTCATCTTGCAGAGGAGACTTTGGCCACATTTTTTCCATATTTTTGTTTTTTAAATATATAGTGGTCGATTTTACTCCTTGACACACTTATTGGTGTGAGTGCATTCATTCTCATGTAATCCTTTTGGTTGGTCATTTTTGTTCATTAATCCATTATTTGGGGAGACTCTGTTGAATTTCTCCCACAATATGGTCATCCTTTTTTGAGCATTAGTGGTTTTTGGGACTACTTTGTCTCCATTATCATTCTAGCCAGTTCTCTATCATCATGGCATCAAAAATCTCAAGAACATCTGGTGAATTTGGGTCTAGTGCCAGTTTTGAGGAGGATCTATAAGTTGCAGGGAAAAGACAATTTTGAGATCCCAAAACTTGATGGCACAGACTTTGCTTTATGAAAGAATCAGATTAAGGATGTGTTGATTTAGAGGAGATAGCAGAATCCAATAAATGGAATCTCAAAGAAGCATGTTGATATGGATGATGATGATTGGGATGCATTGGATGAAATGGCTAGGTCTACCATTCGATTGCACCAAGAAGATAATGTTTACTTTATACTATTGGACTATGAAAGTGCAGAGGAGCTTTGGAAGAAGTTATGCAATACATATGAAAAAGAAACTGCATCAATAAAGTGTATCTGATGAGAAAGTTATGTGGCCTTTGCATGAAGGACACAAATAATGTTGTTGCTTATCTAAATGAGTTTGATGCTATATTCTCTCAGTTATAGGCTCAAAAATGGAGATGGATAATGAAATAAAAGCAATCTTCTTGTTATGAACCTTGCCATCATCATGAGATATGTTTTGCACAGTTATTAACAATAGTGCACTTGGTGGTAAATTGGTCTATGATGAGATATGTGGGGCACTGTTGAGTGAGGAGATTCATAGAAAATCCATGGTTGGCACTCAGAGTGGAGATGCATATAATGTTCATGATTCTTACCAAAGAAAGAATCAACAACCTACTAGGAGCAAGAACAATGAAAACAATGGTCAATAGAATGAGTAGAAGTAAATCAAGGAACAATGATATCAAATGCTATTGTTGTCATAAGAAAGGACACATGAAGAAAGATTGCTATACATTAAAGAATGTTGAAGGTAAAGGACAAAATGTTGATGGGCATGTTAAACAGCTATCTGCACCATCTACTTTGACTATGAAGATTGAAGAAATTAATGTTATTTTTGTTAAATCTTTCTCATTCTTGTTGCTTACTTGTGTTATCTTTCTGTGATTTCTCATTATGTGAACATTTTCATTATGGAAAGCAAAATAGGAATGTGCATAAAATGCATATTGTCTATTCAATTCAGTGTTTAGATCTTGTTCATAGAGATGTGTGTGGTCCTATGCCTACAATGTCATTAGATGCTACTAGAAAAATTTGGGTATATCCTATCAAATTGAAGGATAGGGTATTCCCTAATTTTAGTTGAGACTGAGAAAGGAACCGCATTCAAGGCTTTACATTTGGATGATGGGGGTGATTATATCTCACATGAATTCAAACTTTTCTGTCAGTCTATAGAAATTCGTAGAGATTTTAGAGCTCCTTATACCTCATTAGAGAATGGTGTAGCTAAAAAAATGAATATAATTATTCAGGATAGAGTAATTTCTATGTTGCATCATGCAAAACGTTCACAAGGCTTTTGGGCAAAAGAAGTATTGATTGCAATTCATGTGATTAATCTTTCACCTAGTAATTTCAAAGGTCTAAAGTTGGCACAAGATTTATGGACACAAAAGTCACCATATTATGATCATCTTCAAGTTTAATTTGTGTGTGAATTGTATGTTCATATACCCAAGAATCTTATAAAAAATTTGGACCATAATTCAAAGAAATGCATTTTGCTTTGATATGGTCGAGAAGGCCAATTTGGATATCGCTTATGGGATCTTAAAACTGTTGATATATCTAGTTAGTGATGCGTGTGAACACACTAGGACTGTTGGGGCACTTTTTTCCCTCTTTGGGAGGTTTTTTCCCCCTGGCTTGTATATATGCCTATTGCCCTAATGGGCTACTTATCTTTGGACATTCTAGTGGTAATTCATTCAGTATTGTGTGTTGTGCTCCAAGCTTCTTCTTCTTCCTTGTGCTGTTTGCGTGCTTCCGTAGACGTATAACTCCAACAATTGGTATCAGAGCAGGTTGCCGCTTCATCTAAGGCATTGTCTACACCTTTTCGGTTGCAGTCTTAGAATCGCACGAAATTTGGTAAGCATACTCAGGGTGTTTCAGAGCTCGTTTCGGCCTCCAAACACACTATCATAGCGCTTGTGCATGCTATTTCATCTTTTTGTGCCAAAGGTATATATCAGTTTCGGTTTGCTAGTATAAGCATCTCGAAGTCTGCTACAAGTTTAGCAGAATGCTTCTAGGTAGTTCTATTCAACTTTTTTAGGTATAGTCAATTTTCTGCATCAAGGTATTTTACTCACTGGCCATGGTTGAAAGCAGTGATGTATTCCTTATGTTGGCTATTGAGGATAACTTGGATGGTACTAACTACCCATTGTGGGCTTATATGATGCATCATGTATTAGTCATAAAAGGACTGTGGAATATTGTGCAGGGGTGTTGAAAGACGTCCTGTTACACCTGTGAATATAGGTACTGCAAATACAGGTGCTGGAGCTAATGGAGATGGTGTGGAAGATGATGATATTCTGTAGATTCCTGTTCATGCTATTGTTTCTATTGCACGTACTACAGAGAAAATTTGTTGGGATGGCAGAGATTCTCAGGCACGTGCATTGATAGCTTTGTCTATCAAACGTGCCATTATTCCTCACATTCGCTTTTGCAGAACAGCTAAGGATGCTTGGGATACACTTACCACATTGTACCAAGCTAGAAATGAGGCTCGTGTTGCTTACCTCCGAAAACAATTGGAGAATGAGCACATGAATGAAGGCGATTCTATGGACACTTTTCTCACAAAGATCAATGATTTCAAAGAACAGGTGATTTCTGCTGATGAAGTTATACTAGATAGCTCACTTGTGTAGACTGTTATGAATGGTCTTCCTGACTCAAATAAGAGTTTTGCTTCTACTCTTCGTTTGATGATGAAAGGCAATCCAAATTCCTTGTCATTTGAGGAGTTAAGAGTCAGGATTAACCACATAGTTTTTGGCTTGAGGCTATCATGTGTGCAACATATGTACCTAATAGGTGTCCCACTAAAGCGCTGTAGTCTATCACTCAATATGGCTTGGCATGGTCACAAGCCATCTGTTTCTCATCTGCGTGTTTTTGGTTGTCTGGCATATGCATTAGTGCCTGAACAACATCACAGAAAATTGGATGATAAAGCAATAAAATGTATTTTTGTTGGGTATAGTTCTGAAAGTAAAGGCTATCGTCTGTATCATCCACAAACTAAACACATTTTGGTTAGCCCTGATGCTGTTTTTGTGGAAGATACTATTCAACCATTGCTTTCATGTACTAAGGAGACGCATGTTAGCTCCAAAGACATGTATGGTACTTTGCTACCTCTTTTTATAGGTGGATAGTCTCGTGTTGTTCCTAATGAGGCAACTTCTCAGCCTTTGCGAATTTCATGTGATGATGTAGATCATTCCATTTCTGATGTAGATTTATGTGATGCACTTGTTGATGAGAGAGTTGATATTGAGAAGCCAAAAACTATGCCAAAATGGTTGGTGCAAACCTTGCGTGACAACAAATTAGATGCACCTCTCTCATATCGTACTTGGTTAGGCTCTCATAGTGCCTCTTTTGCATCAGATTGCTATTCTATGGCTGCATCTAGTCTCTGTGATGAGAATGAGCCTATTTCATTTGAAGAAGCACAAAATTTAGAAAATTGGATGGCTGCTATGCAATCTGAATATGATTTTATAATGAAGAATGGTACCTGGTGTTTATGTGACTTGCCTCTTGGCAAGAAGGCCATTGGCACAAAGTGGGTATACAAGCTGAAGCATAAACCTCATGGAACAGTTGACAGCTATAAGGCTGGGCTCGTTGCAAAGGGTTATGCACACGAAAGAGGCATTGATTTTGATGAAACCTTTGCTCCTACTTGCCAAATGACTACTGTTCATAGCATCTGTGCACTTGCAGCTCATCATGGTTGGAATGTACATCAGTTGGACATTAAAACATCATTTCTGAATGGTGACTTGCATGAAGAAGTGTATGTTTTTCAGACCCATGGCTTTGTGTAGAAAGGGCATGAAAACCAGTTGTGTAGGTTAAAGAAGGCATTATATGGTTTAAAGCAAGCACCACGTGCTTGGTATGAAAAGATACATGCCTATCTGATTGCACATGGTTTCGAGAACAGTCCAACTGAAAGCACCTTATATGTTAAGCGTGCTTATGATGTGCTTTTGATCATTATGGTATATGTTGATGGCATGTTTCTCACTGGTCCTCATGACATGCATATTGCTGATTTTAAGGCTGATTTGCATGCCTCATTTGAGATGTTTGATTTGGGGCATTTGCATCACTATTTGGGCATTCAATTTATGCAAGTTGATGGTGGAATGGCTTTGTGTCAAACGAAATATATTGACACATTATTGTAGCGTTTTGGGCTTGAAGACTGTATGCCTATTGCCATTTCTACGGAGACAGGTTTATGATTGAGTCTTCATGATGCTAGAGATGCTTTTGATGTTGTTCTCTATCAACAGGTTGTTGGATGCTTGATTTACTTATGCATTACTCGGCCAGATAATTAGTTTGTTGTCTCACAGATGAGCAGGTTTATGCATTGCCCAGGTGTCAAGCATTGTCAAGCGGTTAAGCATATCTTTTGCTACTTGAGCAGTACCCGACTACTTGGATTGTTTTATCCCAAAGGGGGATCACTACCGCCAGATTTGCATGCTTTTTCTGACAATGATTGAGCTGGTTGCTATGACACTCGTGTCGACACCAGTGGTGTTTGCTTCATATTTGGTAGCTCATGTATATCTTGGTTGAGCAAGAAGCAGCCTACTGTGGCCACTTCTAGTTGTGAGGCTGAGTATAGGGTAGCTTTCATAGTGACTATTGAGTGTGTGTGGCTCAGATGCCTTATGGCTGATTTGGGTGTTGGTCAGTCTTCTGCCACCATCATCTTCATTGACAGTCAAAGCGCATTGGCAGTTGCGAGGAACCGTGTGTTCCATGCTCGCACTAAGCACATTGAGGTGCATTATCATTATGTCTGGGAGATGTTCTCTGTTGGGGAGATCAACTTGGCATATGTGCCCACACAGGAAAAATTGGAGACCTTTTCACGAAGGCTCTACCTAGGGAGAAGTTTGAAGCTTTCTGCAAAGCTTTGGGCTTAATTCCTTTTGTGGATTGATTTCACATAGCTTGGCACTTCCTTATACATGAGTACCAGCTCCTTGTTCACCACATCACTCCCAGGGGGGATTTGTTGATATATCTAGGTAGTGATGTGTGTGAACACACTAGGACCGTAGGGGCCCTTTTTTCCCTCTTTAGGAAGTTTTTTCCCCCGGCTTGTATATATGCCTATTGCCCTAATGGGCTACTTATCTTTGTACATTCTAGTTGTAATACATTTAGTATTGTATGTTGTGCTCTAAGCTTCTTCTTCTTCCTTGTGCTATTTGTGTGCTTCCACAGACGTCTAACTCCAACAAAAACATGGTTAGTGATTAGAAGTAGTGATGCTATTTTCAATGAGTCTAAGATACATAAACAACCCATTAAGGAGGTTGAAGTGAGAAGAGTGGTGTTTGAGGATACTAGTCCTTCAATTATCATGCATAAAAATGCTACACATAGGGATGTTTAGGAGAGTGTCCAATCATATCAGTTTGCAAATGTTCCTTTTTAGCACCCATTGAGCCATTCCGCTTGTGTCTCACCTCCACCTAATAGATATGTTCCATGCTTATATTTTTTTTATGCTAACAGATGCTAGTGAGCCTTCTTTCTACAAAGAGGCTATATAGATAGAGGATCATGTCAAGTGGGAGCATGCCATGAAGAGTGAAATTTTATTCTATTCACAAGAATGGTACTTGAGATTTAGTACTTTTGCCAAAGGGCATGAAAGATTTACCATGTAAATGGGCATATAATCTAGAATTCACATCAAATAGTGCTTCTTCAAAGTATAAAGCACGTCTTGTTGCAAATGGTTTCAAGCAACAACATGGTGTTGATTTCGAGGAAATCTTCTCTCTAGTAGTCAAGATGACTACACTACACATATTGCTTGAATTCATTGCAATGGAGGACTTAGAGCTAGTTCAAATGATGTGAAAATTGATTTCTTGCATGGAGATATTACAAACGAGATCTATATGGAACAAACAAAAGGCGATGTAGTTTTTGTAAGCTAAAAAAGAGCTTATATGGACTTAAACAGTCCCCTAGACAATGGTACCAAAAGTTTGATGTTTTTATGAAATCTCAAGGCTATTCTTGAAGCAATGGGGATAATTCTCTCTACACAAAGAGATGCTCAAATGGAAGCTTGATATGCTTGATACTTTATGTCAATGATGTGTTGATTATTGGGAAGTCCTCTAATGAATTTTCATTGCTCAAAAAGAAGTTGAGTGAGACATTTGATATGAAGGATTTGGGGGATGCAAATGAATTCATGAACAAAGTTCCCTCTCAATCTTTTGTTGGTAGTCTCATGTATGTTATGGTAGCTATGAGGCTAGACATTACATTTGTAGTGGGAGTTGTGAGAAGATATATGCCTAATCCTGGCAAGAAGCATTGGGAAGTGGTCAAGATGTTTTTGAGATATCGGAGTGGCACTAAGGGCAAGTTTCTATGCTTGGGTAGATGAAAGGCATCCATTATTAGTTACATAGATTCTGATTATGTTGATTGGTTGTGTAGAAAATTAGAAGTCTACATCAGGGTACATTGTTAACTTTGTTGGAGGTGCCATCTCTTGGAGATCTCCTCTTTAAGAATGTACAGTTATTTCAAATACAAAACTAGAGTATATTGCAACAAGAGAGGCATGTAATGAAGCGTTGTGGCTTTCTCATCTTGCTTGTGATATGGGTCTACCTCAACATGTACCTCATTTGCTTAGAGATAGTCATAGTGCCATTGCTTCGGCTAAGAATCTGGTCTATCATGCAAAGACCAAGCACATTTATGTGAGGTATCACTTCATTAGAGAGTGCTTAGCCATTGAGTGCATTATTCTTGAGAGGTTCATAATCGAGATAATGTTGCATGCTTTGACTAAAGCTCTATCACATGATAGCTTTCTTCATTGTTGTCACTTGATGGAGGTTACTTAGTTATTGATCTTGCACAATTACTTGTACACTGTGTAACATGTCCATAAGGTGGGAGATATATCTTGTATACTTACACTTAGGTATTTTCTATCATTCTTTATTTTTTCTCGCTTAGTCACTTTGGACATCTTGGCCTTTAGTGGGGGATTGTTACCATTAGTGTCCATGTGAAAGGTCAAATGGATGTCAGACACTTTTGTATACATTCTATAATAAAACATATAGTGGCTTGGTCAGCAATGGACCCGAGGTTTGATCACATTTGTAAAACCTAGAAAATGGACCCGAGGTTTGATCACATTTGCAATGGACCCGAGGTTTGATCACATTTGTCTATGTATTATGTGGAGTCTGCATATTCTATAGGTCTTGAGCGAAGTACCATGGCTAGCATCTGGAGCTTGGTCTTCTACCATGAGGTGTTAATTGCATAGCTCTTGCAAAGGAGAATCCATTGTGGTAGACACACTATCGCACCACTTCAGCTTCGAATGAGTTCAAGACTAAATGATACCCACCATCTGAAAGTTGGATGTCCCATACCATCTTACTTCCACTTATCCAAATGGTCTCCAAAAGTCTAGATACAACACTTCACTTGTCTATAGAGTACCTTTTAATGAAATCATTTAAGGAGATTATGCACTTAGTTATTCCATGTTTTACCCTATTGAACCTCTTAAACAAATCCTAGTTTTGATACAACTTTCCTGAGATGCACTAGGATGAATGATGTTTGAGTAGTCAAGAGATAACCTCTAAGTTTTAAATTTTCTAGTCATTCAATGCTTCTTTATATGGATCAACCAAGTCATTGTGCTTAGATGTTTCATTCAAAAGTCTTGATTTGATGAATGTCTATCCTTTGTAGGGTTTATTAGTTCATTCCAAGAATTCCTTAGCTAGGATTATATCCTTAAGCATACTCTTATCAATAAATCCTTTATACCACGTTATTCAAGATTTATGACAAAAAAACTCTTGTTCAAGAAAATTATCTTCTTAATTCTTACTTGGTCATTCAATACGTGATGGCATGATAAGTTGAGTGGCAATTCCTAAGATTCTAGGGACCAGTTTAGATTCTTGTCTTGGAACCTCAATAAATTCATAACTTAAATTGTACCCATTTATTGCTTCTTTGCTTAATACAAGGATTACAAATCCTTGAATCCTTTTAAGGTATAATTTGATTTTCAGATCAAATGCACATCTTTTCATGCAAGCTTGCTTTTATTTGGTCAATCACTCCATTAAACATTCACTTTGAAACTTTTCAAAAGATTTAACCCAAAGTAATTAAGATACTCAAAGAAATCATAGGTTTTATTGAATGTGGTTGTATATGATTCATTACATGCTTCATAATTTAGATAGTTGGTAAAGGAACACTAGGGTGAATATTTTCTAGCATAGCTTTAAAATCTTAAAACTTCCAACATTTCTTATGTGCATGATGAGCTTTTCTTAACATGCATATTAAAAATGTTGATATATTATGGTAGTGATGTGTGTGAACACACTTAGCACCATCAAGGCACTTTTTTCCCTCTTTAGGAGGTTTTTTTCCCTCAGCTTGTATATAAGCCCATAACACTAACGAGTTACTTATCTTTGTGCATTTCACTTGTTAATACATTCAATATTGTGTATTGTGCTACTAGCTTCTTCTTCTTCTTCCATCTGTTGTTCGTGTGCTTCTTCGTACCTCAAACTCCAACAACTAGTATCAGAGTATGTCAGTGCTTCATCTAGGGCATCATCGACACCCCTTGAGTCAGAGTATTAGGATTGCACAAAATTTGGCGAGCATACTTAGGGTGATTAGGAATTCAAAACAGCTTCCCTCTGTGGTGTCAAAATTTGGATCTAATCTTGTTTTGGCCTCCGAATGCACTATCACAATGCTTGTGTAGGAAATTTTGTCCTTTTGTGCCAAACATATATATAGGTTTTGGTTCTCCAGTACAAGTAGCTCAAATTCTACTACATATTTAGTAGAGCTTGACAGGGTAGTTCTGTTCGACTTTTGAGATACATTCATTTTTCAGCATTAGGTTATTTTTGTCAATGGCCATGGTTGAAGGCAATGATGCATTACGTATGTTGGCTATTGAGGAAAAGTTGGATGGTACCAATTACCCATTATGGGCATATATGATGTGTGATGTATTTGTCACAAAAGGACTGTGGAATATTTTGAAAGGTGTTGAAAAATGACGTACTACACTTGCAAATACAATTATTGAAGGTGATACAGATGGCCTTGAAGATGACAATCTTGAAATTCTTGTTTGTGTTCCAGTTCCTACTACACCTATTGCAGAGCAACTTTGATGGATGGAAGAGATTCTCACGCACATGCATTGATAGCTTTGTCTATAAAACATGCGGTTATCCCTCATATTTGCTCTTGCAAAATAGCAAAGGATGCTTGGGATACACTTATCACCTTATACCATGCAAGAAATTAGGCTGGTCTTACTTACCTTCGAAAACAATTGGAGTCAAAAAGGGAAGACAAAGACGAGAAGAAAATAGAAAAGTGGAAACATCTGTGCAAATAATGTAAAAGAAATGATCATATCATAAAGAGTTATCCAAAACTAGCTGCAAAAGAGGCAAAGAAGAAAGAGGTTGGAATGGTTGTTGCAGAGGCCTCTACACCTAAAACAAAGTCCACTAATTTTGTGCAAAATTTAGAATGGGTGTTTACTATTGTTTGTAACTATGGCCCATGTTCTCATGAATAGTGTATGTCTATAGTAGACTCAGATTTTTGATACTTTGATAGTTGGAAAACCAAACATATCACCTCACATCATAGTTTCTTCAATTCACTTGATCCTGCCTATAATAAAGTGATAGGTAAGAGATGGTTGAACCACACCCTTGACAGATAGGAGA